>JAKNSH010295497.1:0-11246 GCA_027790015.1 Cymbopogon flexuosus
AGGAACATTAGAATGGATCTTGGTATTTAGATGCACGGCTTTATTTTCCTCAAGGATGTTAAAAGATTTTATTTGCCATTTGAGATCTGATTGCCACACGTACTCCTTTCCCCTTGTTATTCTAAATCTATCTAAGAATAATTACAGTACAAGTGATGCAGTTGCTTTGTTCCAACCATGTAATGGAATACGCAATAGGATGGATCTGCATAAAAGGGCAAAATTGACAGAAATGTTATCACTTTTTGTGCAATTTGTATTGTCCAGTTTAATTACAGTAAAAATCAACAACTTCTGATTATGATAAAACTGAAAAGTCTTTTTTCTTGCAGCACCCATTGTCGACAATCTTTTATTTAAGAAAACTTGTATTTGACTTATTAGTTTTCCAAGAGACTTATACCAGAATAATTTTCATCCTATATTTTCACGGGAATATAACTTCCGGATTATGTTGTTGTTTCTTTCCACGAGCTATATCAGTCATTTACCTCGAGCATTATCATTTTTATGCAGAAGCAAAGAGATGTGCACACTGACTTTGAAGATGCAGTATCCTACATGCTTATACAGGGACTGAAATATGATTCTCTTACATAAACATTTTGGCAATAACTGAGTACTCCCAAATGGTTTGAAGATATGTGGTTCATGAGCAGCGCCAGCGATGGAGCCTCCTTGCAGGAGTTCCCGGCCTGCAAGCCCGTGAACCACATCTTCAGGTAGCTCTGGATCCTCCTCTCCATCCTGCAGGTTCTCCAGGTCCTCCCCCCGTTCCGCCTCGGGTCAGCCAGTCAAGCACCAATCGGGTGTGCTCGGGTGCTAGGCTGATTTGTAGTTGAGCTTTTTTTTTCTTTTTTTTTTCAACATCGTTGTATTAGACATTTTATATTCAGATCTATTTATGGGTGAACAAATGATTATTGTGCAATCTAGAAAGCTTTACACCAATTATTTCTTGCATCTGCTTTGGTCTTTTTTCAACATCGTTGTATTAGGCAATTTATATTCAGATCTATTTATGTGTGAACAACTGATTGATGTGAAGTATAAAAAACTAAACAACAACTATTTATTTGGCCTACAGATCTGATGGATTGATGTGGTAAGGGAGCAGATCATCACCTAGGCTGAAATGTATTTGGTAAAATGCCAATGTTGATAATTTAGTTTTAACTAATCGAGTATATGCATTTTTCCTGATCTAAGGGTTATGGGAGTATATGCATTTTTCTAAAAGCAAGAGATAATATATTTGAATAACTAAAATTTTGAATAAAAATGTGAAGATCCCTCCTATATATGCTCTTGTGCTACTGAGAGCAATAAACATAGTATGGTCTTGACCTTTTGTACCTAAAGAATATCTCATTGGAATGATGCAGAACTTTGCATATCCAAGATATAAGCTACCAATGTGGTAAGGGAGCAGATCATCACATCGGTGCTTGTCATGGTATAAGTTATTTCCCCATGCTTGGGATCTTAGCATTGAATTTTTATATGACCAATCCTGGATGATGTTCAGTTTATTTACCTATATTCTGGAAAAAATGATACTAGGTAATTAGCTCAAAACAACAATAGGAAATGATCTAATGTGCACTAAAGCTTAAAGTTTTGCAACAAAGAGATTCAAGTTTTGCAACAAAGAGATTCAACAGTTCCGTTTTCCCAATGAAAAAGAAAGATAACACCAAATAAATAATGTCATGGGATAACTTGTATTGCCTTACATGCACGTGGCTAATTAAATTTTTCGCTAAAGAGAGAAACATTGTCTGTTATTTTTATGTTGGCTTGATATGTTTTTGTCTCATTCTTTTTGTTTCCTCAGGATCTCTCATGAAGTAAACGCTCATATAACAGGAAATTCCTAGGTATAGGTTCTGAGATTCATATATGATCTCTCACCCTCTCATTCTCTTCATTTACCTGTAAAGACATTTCTCTCTTCCTTTGCCGTCTTCAGCGCTTATTAATTGCACTGGAATGACATGATAATGATGATCACGCTAAACCTAATTCTCTCTGTTTTGTGTTTCAGTATGTCAGTCTAGCAGCACCTCAACACTCTTTTCATTTCCAGACCACTGGTAGCAGCTTGCTTGACTCGAATTCTTTTGTGTTTCCAGACCAATGGTAGCACCTCAACTCTCTGTTTTGTGTTTCTGGCACCTCATTTTGATTACTGTTTTGGTTCCCAGCACAAAAGCAGCATATCGAAATTCTTCTGAGTCGGTCAGCTCAACACAACATGTTCAGTGCAATAACATTCTGCTCTTTTGCATGCATGCTTAGCCAATGGCACTATGTGTTTAGGTCTTGTGTTACATGATTACTGAACATATGTGGATTTATGTGCAGGCCGAGACTTTTGATTGGGAATGGAACTAAGTGGAAGCACTGAACATATGTGGATTTAGTTTATTGAGTATAAGAAAGGCGCTCACTTCATGTGCAACAAAAAGAAAACGACATGTAATGATGCTTAGAAGGAGAGGGCATGGTAGAGGTATCTCTATTGTTGTAAATTCTTGTGGAAGCATTTTAGTTGGAGAAGATGGAACTTGACATCACATACTAATTTGGAGGAACCGACAGAGAGGAGCTGGAACCTGTATTTGTCAAGTTGTCATCCATTACATGTATCTGCTCTGTTTTTTTTTTTAAAAAAAAAGTTGTGTAACGAACAAGCGTGAAGCCTATCGAAATAAATATCATCTTTGGGTTTCTCATATTTCAAGATTATATACAATTGCATAAAAATATTGTTTGGTTTTATGTGTATCTTTGATTTGAAATTAAACCATGACGTTAGCACCGGCACTATACTTAACCAAGAAACTAACCACACCCGCTTTCATATGAGGGTGAGTTTTGTGGGTGCCGATTGTATGGTCATGATTTATTTGTTAGACCTTCCTTTTGTAATAATATTGTTGGATCCGTGATAATAAAGCTCTCATTGTGTTTAATTCGAGATAATACAGCTCTCTTTGGCAAAGATTTGGGTGTTCCCTTATCGAAGCTAAAGTATCAAGTGTTGTGGAGGTAAATCATTTTCGATGTTTGATTTATTTTATCAAATATCACCGTAGCGTTAGCACGGGCATTATACTAGTGTATCAAAAGGAACATGGACAGTAAATTGCCCTAAAGAGGCGTAAATATTAGACTAGTTGGGTGGCCCGGAAACACAGAGGCCCATCAGCCCATTCGCTTCTAAATAATGATGATCCATTCCCTCAAAAAAAAAAAAAAAAAAAAAAGATGATCCAACGTCTCACGTGAGCGGAATAGAACGTCACGTGCGTGCACGCGCACACATCCGGGTCCTCTCCGCCGCAAGCCGGCGCCATGCTCGGCGGCCGCTGGCGGCGGACACCGTGGAGGAGGGGAGATGCCATGCATCGCCAGTTGCCCTCCTCGGCTTCCGTTTCCAGCATCTATGGCGCCGCTCGTGGAAAGTGGAATCCTTCGAGCCGTCTGCGCTGCGTTGCCTGCTCCGCCCGTCGCTGCTGGACACACACAGTGAGATGTTTTCGCTCTCGCTATTCTATGTTTTTTCCCCTGCTATAAGCTAGTTTGTTTGATCTACTTCTATTAGATTCACTTCCTCCTTATGAGAAAACTCGAGAAGTACAGCGAGGTCCGATTCAGAAATGGTAGGAATTTGGTGTCACTATCAATGACAGCCTTCGCACTTCGCAGTACAGTTATTATGTGTTGCAAACCGAAATTAGATGGATGTACTGGCAAGCAGTTGATAAATGGCTAGGATTACAAGTTACAACACTGTGATAGGGTTTTCGAAGTCCCCATTTCAACAATCTTGTTTGTATGATAAGATACAATAAACCTTTCGTTTCAATTATTACTATGCAGTGCTATAGTATCTTATAGGTTCTACAAGAGCTTATGCAATGCTACTCCATTTCTATATGAGCAGAGCATATGTAGGTCATGGTTTATTGCATTTTGTCTTGGGTAATATGGGGTCACTATTACTGAATATATATGTTATGCGGAAAAGTTGTTACATGCCATCTCTACCTTTTCTTGTTACAAAATGAAGCATCGAATCTGATCTTTCATCCACATCTCTACATGGAGAGTGAACAACATTTCCCATACCTGTTTCTTGTTGAAATATGCATTAATGGATGGAGAAATACAGATGTAGAACTAATTCATCATTGGTGTATGAGCATAGGATAAAGTAGTAAACAGCTAGCTGTAAGCAGAACACTTATATGCTACATCCCATCACTGCTTATCATTATAGAGATGCAATTTATTTATCCTGCTTCCACAGAATCCTTTTACACTAAAGGAGTTCATCTTAAATTTGAGATAGCGAAGGTCTTAAGTGATAGGAGGAGATTACGGAGAATAGAAACATCAACATACTACTATGTCTGTAGCATAGTTCTCCTAAGAATATGACATAACTTCGAAGTACTTATTGCGCTGCCTTGCAATTGCCACCGGATAATCAAACTTGAGCCACAGGGCGGAATCCATGAAGAAGAGCACCAGACCACACTCTCTCCATGTCTAGAACGATGTCCCCACACTCATGCTCATTCCATCCCTCCAATGCATGAACCATTCCAGCAATGCGCCACGCACTCATGACCCTCCTTGGCAGCCAATTCTGCAAAGTTTTCAAATTGGTAGACTCAATGAGGTCATGCATTAAAGTGCCTGCAGAGTTACAGTTCAGTGGGACCTCATTTACCTCACAGGAGTGCACATTCTGTAGTGTCTTAGGCACAGCCATTGCAGGAGTTATCGAGTAGGTGCAGGTGTCCTTGCGTGCCATTCTTGGTGGAAACTGTGAATATGGGATAAACTGGGTCCCTTTCTGTGCCTTAAACTGTTCAGAAGTATCTAAACCTTCACCAATTAACCACACCTACAAAATTTGAGGCAAACAGGTGATGTTATTTGACAATTGGATTTGCTGGCCTTTATATTACATCTCCTATCCACTTCCTAAGAAAATGGATGACAGTCAGAAGTCTCTTAACCTTTGCAGTAGCTGTCTTTGAAAACAAAAGGTTTTCAGCTGCATCTTCTGCCATATTGGGCTTAAGGAAATGATAATCCTGCTTGTTGGTCATTACTACCTGAGCAATATGCGTTGGGATTACATATTAGTGCAAAGTTTATTTATACAGGTGATTAGCATGAAGCAAATGTTTCTTACCTTGATATTCTTCCTACACAATGCTGCAGCAACAGCGCGAGCAACTTTTGAAATATTTCCTGCGAGAACAACTTGATCTGTGCCTTGAGGAACACTATTCATAACCACTGCAGCAGCTAAGCTGGTGCCATCTACGAGTCGTACTCCCAACTTTGGGTACTTCTGAAGATAAAGTTCTCCATTTCCATTGAGGTTATGTGCCTGTTGGCAAATATATTATTGTTAATTATTATTTCTATTCTGCAATTTGTTGCTACTTGCTAGTATGACTCATTACTTGCCTTGCATGTGGTTGGTAATTACACTGAATGAGCACTATCATGAGCAAGTGAACAAATGGATGAAGAGATTCATGAGTTTGTGACTCGGATGAATGTTCGTTTAAACTTTAGATATCTATGAGACCATGCTATGCTATTTCTATATAACTCATTAGCATGTAAGCTCCATTGGAACAAGTGACTATTGCCACCTTTCTGATAATTTTCTTATTGTTAGGTTTTGCCTATTTCAGCACATACAACTAGACATTTTTTGTCCAGTTACACTAATAATTTTCTTTCCATACTTCCAGATTAATAATGCATATTCATTCGACTTCCATTTAAATGAGAGATCATCTTTTGTCTACTTCTGATAACTGAATAAATGGCATACCTGGTTAAGGAGTCCGAGGCTAACAACTTTAGCTCCCTTCTTGTCAGCTTCACATATCGCCTTCTCAACCAGGCTATTGATTGCTTCCTTCTCCCAAGTCAATCCATACTGCAGAGCAGAGAAAGTTGGTGATTCCGTTAGTTTCTTTTCTGAAACAAGATGATTTGGTTTATACTGGAGCTCCTATTCATTGTAATGAAAAATATCAAGCAGACATCGTATATTGAGTTGACCACGATTCTTACATGGAAACTGTATCTTGGGATGGCCCATGATTGCATTTTGAGTTTATTCATGACGTTCCTCTCAACCGTAAATGAAGAACCGTATGTCCATGTCAGAACCATGGAAAGCCATGACATGGGCCACATCATTCGCACATACCACCTGGAAGCATAAGGTCTAGAAGCGTATTCTGCAAACCCGGGCCTCATATGATAGATGGAGTGCAGGCTGGTAAGATGGGTAAGATGAACCACATCTACTGTTTCTTCTTTGCCTTTGAGTGACTTCTCATACAACGTGTCTGATGACTTGTCCATGGTGTTATATATGTAGTCATAGAATGGCATGAACAGGGAGTAGTTTGTCCTGAACTGAGTGTGGTGAAGAGAATGATACCTAAGTTCAAAAGTTTATTTATATACTCAGAACATATGAAATCATGGAAATAACTTAAAATATAAATTATTGAGTCAACCCTGCTTGCATTTGTTAACATTATATCAATTGTGAAGAACAACAGTTATATGAGATACTTACGAGGGTGTGTACATGAGATACTTGAGAGGAGGGAACCATTTGAAGAGCCAATTGGGCACCAATTCAAAGTTGCAGTGACCCATGTTGTTCATGAAGTCGATGTAGAGAACATACATCTCAAATGCAAGAATGGAAGCAGTTCCATTCAAGGCGCACACAATCAATGGGATCGCGAACAGTAGTTCATATGCCACGAGCTCAGCAAATGGATGGATGACAGCTGCACAAAAGAACAATATTTGATCTTAATATGCGCTAGTTGCTCCAAAGGGAATAAAAAAAAGCATCATTAGATGTGCTTAAGAGGGCTGTCTGATAATTCTTGTAAGGAAATGATTTTTGATATATGATAACATTTCAGGTTTAAGTTATCTTAATTTTTGCAGTCTTTCTTCTTTCGAAGGTCAGGGATTATGTATCTTGCTTGGAGAAGGATCATGAACATATTCCCTCAGAAATCTGTCGATCTAAGTCAGACAATGTTTTTATTTGCCATGTGAATCACTCTAGTCTCCTGTTTGTATGCTGCAGATGTACCTCATTTTACATTTCTTGTGGTGTAGATGCATGCTTTAAGTATGACCTTGTTTGAATTGCATCTTTTCTGTATCAGTTTATCTTACTGCTTATGGAAACCAATGGAGATGGGAAGAAGAGAAACAGGCTAACATTCATGGTTATCTATTAAATTCTGAGTTCTCGTGACATGATTTCCATGGCTAAGGCATGTCTAGGGCAAGTACTTTTCTCTGTTTTTGCACATTTGAATGAGTCTCATAATAACAGTTTGCAAAACTACTCTGCCAATTCTGGTTTACCTACTTTTTCTTCCTCTTGTAATCTCCCTGGGTTACATGTGCATTAGTTAACTGTTTCCCTTCAAAGTTTCATCTCTGATAGTTTGAACTACTCAGCAGTCAGAATTCAGAACTCAGAAGTACTATTATTTAGGTACTTCTTTTTAAGAATCATCTTTAGTCAGATGCTCTCACTATGCTGGTTACAAAGACCAACATGAGTTCTCCAATCAGTCAGAGCGCCTGAACATATGGTTGAATTCACTATGCTTACGGCTGTTGAAGCTGAAGCCTAGCTACATGCAGAGCTCTGCCACTATATTGACGGTGCACGCAACGCAACACTCCCAGCTCAACCATATGTACGCTCTATATATTTCTAGATGTTACATGAGAACTAAGAAGCTTCTCTTATATTTCATTTTTTAAAAAAGAAAGAGATAAACTCTATCTTACGAGTGAAGATATCGTTTTACATTCTTTTTACTGGAATCAAGACTTTGACAATTACATCAGAAAGCGATGATGTCCCTAGAACAGTTTTTAAGAATATTGGGTTTCCTTGCAGACAATCTAGAAATGCTATCCAGTGTAGTTCACTAGAGGTCGCTTTTGAGTGTAAAAGAAAAAGATATAACCACCACTTGTGGACTGTAGAACTGTACTGTGTGGATTCTATCTGTCCGGATGGAAGATAGTGATCGATTCGGTGGTAATAAGTACGTGTACGTGGTGGCCGGCAATGAACGGGATCATGTTTCGATTCTGTTCGTTCGGTTGTGGAAGGTGTAGGCATGCAGCAACTGAGCGGCATGGCTTTCGCATGGTCCCGGATTTGCTCGTCCTGATCGACCAGTGGTCGCTCTCCAGGGCTCGTTTGGCATCAAGACGACAGGAGACGCGATATGATGTCCTTTGAAAGGGAAGGCGAACATGTTTTTTAGTCCTTTGGAAAGGTCTTTAATTTGCTCCATCTTCCAAGCAGGCGCCAGACTGGAATGTGACAGTGATGAAAAGAAAGAACCGAGACTTTGGAAGTTCATGCATGCTAACTCTGGGGCTGTTTAGTTCAGAGAATTGGTGTTAGAATTTCTGTAGCAGAATTTCTGTAGCATTTCGTTTGTATTTGGTAAAAATTGTCCAAACTTTGACTAACTAGGCTCAAAATATTCGTCTCGCAAAGTATAACAAAACTGTGTAATTAGTTTTTGATTTCATCTACATTTAGTACTCCATACATTTGCCGGCATTTTGATGTGATGGGGAATAGGAATTCTGTATAGTGAAATTTGAAAGTGAATTTGGGGAACTAAACATGGCCTGGATGTCGATGTCTGGGACCATGCCAAAGTCATGTTAAGCTCCTAGGCCTAGACTCTTTAAAAATTGTCTACAGGACAATGTTTTTTCATAATAAAATGTTGGGCTTTGCTATGATCCAGTCGCCTGGATTTTTTGAGAACTCTCAGGAGACACTTGTTTATCCCTTTGAATCCCCCGCCACTGCCCTAACATGCATGCACAGCTCCAGCTGCATCCACTCAGAAGCGTCGCCTGAAATAGTCAGACGACTGCAGTATAGGAAATGTGTAAAATGTTGTTTCGGCAGGGAAAAAACTCTTTGCTGTTTCTTATTACTGCCTAGACTAAGTTTATGTTTATGAAAAAGTATGATACAAATAAGTATTATTTAGATTTATCATGTTACATATTTTAATACTATATTCATTTATTCGAGGTTATAAGGAGCTATTATTTATGTTAAACACGGTAATTAAAATGAAATAGCTTCATCTAAGGAGCTTCTTTAAAAAATGTTTTCACACAAGGGTGGATAGAAAATGGAGCTAAAATAGTAGCTACAGCTCCCAGTCCCTTTGGCAGGCCTTATGCAGGTTTCTATGAGATCATGTTTTAAGAAGCTCAAAATGTAGATCTGTTCTGTCAAATGTCAGCTTCACCGGTAGAGCTATTCGTGGAGTTGAAACATGAAACGATTTCACTAATGAAGTGGAGACGTTTCAAATGGAGCCTAAATCTTGGTGCTCTTTTACATAAAAGAATTAGTCAAAATTTTGATTTTGATGTTGTACCAAGCTAAGGATGCGTCCTTTGGAGCAATTTGGAGCTGGAGCCAGCTCTACCAAGGAAAACCTATAGACGAAATCCTGGCAGAGTCGCCACCAGCAAGGCAAGCTAAGGCCAACTTGCATCTGCATGATTACTGACAGCAAAATTGACATCGTATTGAAAGTGATGAGGGTGGCAACGACTGGCTTGTAGTTTTACTTACAGGTGATTGGCTCGGTGACAATGGAGGCGTGGTGGTGGGAGTGGTAGCGGGTGTAGAGGAAGTGGTGGTGCAGCGCGCGGTGGAGCCAGTAGTAGATGAGCTCGACGGGGCCGGCGTGCAGCAGCGCGATGAGCACGGCGCCGTCGGTCCGCCACAGCGGCAGGTGCTGGCCGCCGGGCACGTACATGGCGCCCAGGTACAGGAGGATGCCGCTGAGGAGGATCTGGTCGTCCCAGTTGCGCTCCCGGTCCACCTGCTCGAACTCGATGCCCCGGTCCACGATCTGCCGCCGGCTCCGCGCGTTCTGCAGCCGCGACACGGTGATCCACGCCTGGTTGTGCAGCATCCGGAGCAGCAGCGACGGGAAGATGGCCAGGTACCCGAGGTCCGCCGCCTTCCACCCCTTGGTCGACGCCAGGTACACGCCGTGCGCCACCCACGGCGCCACCAACAGGTACTGCGTGCATGCACAGCGTCCGTCGTCAACAACAAACGTGCATGGTGCACAAACAAAGCGTCAGTCGATCAGCATGGCTAGTAGTCCCAGAAGTAAAGGGGAAAAAAGACAGTCCATATATGTATAGAAAACGAAACGCGTCGTTTGATGATGTAATAGTGGTTCTCCAAGGACGTTGCTTTGAGATAGGGAACTACCTTGAAGTTGCCGAGCTTCTTCCATGGCCACTCGGTCAAGAGGCCGGGGTTCGTCGCCATTGCGTGTGCTACCACTGCGCTTCCTTATGTTTTGTGAACTACTCCCAGCGACCCCAGTGAAGTGACCTGACGTCCTTGGAGAAGCTCTATTTATAGACCAGCAGCTCACGTACGGTTGAGTATACTCCCTCCGTCTTAAAAATAGAAGACATTCTCGTATCTTGATAAGTTGTTTTTTAAAGATTAATCAATTATATATAAAAGGATATTATTTTTAAAATACATAAGTAATGTAACTATATAAATTGATGTATATACTTTTATATAATAAATTTATTTAGAGATATAAATACTACACATATTTTTTTACAAATAATCAAAATTGAGAAAGGTATGCACACGCATCTTATATCATCGTCTATTCTAGGACGGAGGGAGTAACTACTGTCACACTAACCTTCGGCTCATCATCAATTCTTTCTTGCATATATGCCCGGTCTTTAGAAAGAATTCAGTCTAATAAAAGTCGAGAGAAAAACACTTGCAGACACAGAGAAAATTCAGTCTTATCATATCAGTACAATCATCATTCGACTTCATTAGGTTGGCAACGACTGTGCGTGGTGGTGTGGTGTGTGCGATACGTGTCCTACTTTTGTGACGCGTCGGACAGGCAATAACGCCACTTGCATTGCATTGCTGCACAGTGCTGCAATGTCATTGACGTCCGACCTTTGAGATTTTGGTTTGTGGTCCCCGGGGGGGGGGGGGGGGGGGGGGGGGGAGGGGGAGCGCGTGGGGGAAGAAAAGAGTGGGGGGGGGGGAGGGGCGCGCGAAGGAGGGGCAGAAGTATAGAATGAGGATGTGT
>JAKNSH010295550.1:0-11353 GCA_027790015.1 Cymbopogon flexuosus
GTGACATCTATATCCCCACCGACTTCGTCATCCTGGACATGGGATCAAACGCGGAAGTCCCACTCCTTCTTGGGAGGCCCTTCCTCAACACCACCAATGCCGTGCTTCATGTGGGGTCAGGCCATGTCTGCTTCCACATCCGAGGGCAAACCATCATATGCCCATTCAATGGGTACAACGGAAAGCCGCGTGGAAGCAGGCCATCCAAGAGAACAAGAAGGGAATGGAGGTTCAGAAACCAAGAAAAAAACAAAGCAATGAACGACGACAGACCGAGAAGTAGCATTTGGAGGAAGGCACCCAGAGGTTAGAGCTGCCGGTATCAAAGATAACAGTGAAGTTCTGCGGCGGCGTGCCGATGCCGACCACCCCGTAGTACTGGGTGTTGAGGTAGTCGACGAGCGGCACGTCGTCGCCGCCGGAGGCGCCCCCCAGGCGGCGGAGGCTGTAGTGCTCCTGCCTCGCGACCTTGGCCGCCTGCAGCGCGTTCCTGTCGAGGCCGCGCTTCCTGATGCCCACCCTGAGCAAGCCGTCAGGGGACGACGATGACGACGCGCAGAGCAGCAGGAGCGCGCATGAAAGAGCCCAGAGGCAGACGGTTGCTGCCGGCAGCAGGCGCCCCATGATCGTATTCGATCGTATCCTATTCTTATCCCCTGCAGAAAAATACAGGTAGTGATCAAGAATTTTGTTAGGGGGTGTTTGTTGGTTGCCACAGCCACATGATGCGGCGAGCTGATTATGCAGAGTGAAGAGTCAGTGATTCATCCTAGTATCCTACTACTGGTACTGGGGAAGCATAGGAACCGCAACGGCAACGGCGAGGTGGAGCAGAAGAGGAGCAAGAGCAAGCACGAGCGCGGCAGAGGAGAGAGGTGAGGCAGGGGGGAAAGCCAGCGAGTCAACGGTAGGCAAGGCGGTAGGAGCAAGAGACTAGCTACTCACCTTTCTTGCGTGTAGGTAGCTTGCTCTTCGTCTTGTTGCTTGTTCGTCCAAGAGCGGCTGGATTGATGATGACTGTGAGTGAGGAGGATGAAGAAAGAGGACGGTGGCGAAGGAGAGTCGGTCAAGGCGGAGAGGGGGAGGGGTTCAAGTGGAGTGCAGTGCAGGAAGGAGGAAGAAAGAGGAACACAGCCGAGCCGAGCAGAGACGAGGGAGACTCGCGGACCAATAGCGTTAGAGGCTGTGGCCACTGGCACTGGGATCGGCATCGTCCACGTATATCCGGGTTTTTTTTTGTTTTTGAGATTATTACGTATATCCGTATATACGTAGTACTCGTATACACGTCCAGTCACGTACTGGGCAGCTGGGCTGGGCCAGTGGGCCTGTGTCTTTCTTTAATTTCTCGATGAATCTATTGCGGGTGTACCGGCCACGAGGAGAGTCGTCAGGCGCATTTGATGCGCCGTCGAAAACGTACGAGTACGATGTGCCACCGGTGTGGACGGTTGGGCCTGGCCCGCGTGTCGGTGGTGGTAGTAGGTTACTTGTGTGGATTGAAACGGCCTTGTTCAGATCTCAAAGTTTGGGGTTGCAAAATTTGCATTTTGTCATAAATGTGTACTGTAGTATTTTGTTTGTATTTGGTAAAAATTGTCTAAATATTGATTAATTAGGCTCAAAACGTTCGTCTCGTAAAGGACAACCAAACTGTGCAATTAGTTTTTTTATTTCATCTATATTTAGTACTCCATACATGTACCAATATTTTTATGTGATGGGGAATCTTCTTTTTTATAGTAAATTTGGAAGAAAATTTTGGTAACGTAGACAAGGCCTAAGACGCCCGCCAATGCAACGGATGGTTCGTGATTGGGGGCGGCGTGTTCCACGCCGCAAGATATTTTCCAGGACGTTTCAAGAAAAAATTATCTTTTCCCGGACACTCTCCATGGTTATTATTATGGTTATTATTAAAATATACTCTCTCCATGCTCATAAAACCTTTGACATTTAGGACAGCGATACGGACTTTAAAATATAATTTTGACTTTTTATTTTTTAAAAAAATATCAAAAACTGAAATATGTATACTTTTATGGAAGTACAAATCTATTTATATAGTTTTCATATTTCTAAACTTAAAAAGTTATTTATGGTTTATATTCTCAATGTTTGACTCAAACTTTTTCTAAAATGTCAAGTTAATATAGCTATGAAGGGAGTAATAATTACTCGTGGGTAAACATCTTGTTTCCTTGTGGACCTTTCTTTTCATTACGACGAGGTCACCCCCAACCCCCCAAAAAAAAACTATTTCTTCCTAGGAGGAGGAATTTTTTTCGAGATCGGGACTTCACCCGTATTTTATTAAGAAGAAAGGCCAAAGAAGGCCGAGTTACAACGAGGTTCGCAGGTAATCCTAGGATTACCAACGAAGCCCCAGCACAAAAACACAAAGCAAGAATATGGAGAGAGGGGGGCACCCTCCACCTAACGACCCCATGAACTGAGCCTAATACAAAATATGTTTCAACACCTAGTTAGCTAGAAGTGAAAGGAGACATAGACGAAACAACACGACACGGCGGCAAAAGCATCCGCCCGAACTTCCGACGGCCAAGCATCCGTCCCCACCTCAGCGACCTCAACGGCCAACCTGCCGGAGACGCATCCTCGGTGGCAAACACGGCGGCAAAGCATCCGCCCGAACACCCGACGGACATGCATCCGTCCCCACCTCCGCGCCCTCAACAGCCCATCGCCGGAGACGCGTCCTCGGTGGCAAAGCAGACAGCGGCAAATCCGCTAGAACTCCTCGGTGGCAAAGCATCCACCGGAACCACCTCGGCAGCAAAGCATCCGCCGGAAACTTCTGAAACCAATTGCTCCTCCGAGTCACTAAGGCCAAAGCCCTTAGGACCACAGGCGAGGAGGACTTACCTGAAGATACACAACCACCACCATAGCTACAACAGACACTAGCTGGCAACCTAGGTGAAAAGGAACATGAAGCACAATTAGGCGCAGCGCTACAACCAATGGTACCGCGTGGGCAGCAGGCGAGCCTCCACGGCGTGGACTTCAAAGACAACGCCCTCAAGAGGAATTGCGACGCCACAGCGCCGCCGATGCCTGCCCAAGCCAGGCCAGGTTTTCACCTTGAAGATCACGCCGGTCGCCAGCCAACCAACCCTGGAGCAGAGCGGAGCGAAGAGCGGCGTGCACCCCCTGCCCTGCCACCATGGCAGAGGTCGGGGGCTACACACCACCACCAGTCCTGCCGCCACGGCAACACCAGAACGATGCAAGGGGCGGTGTGCACCACCATCTCTGCCACCATAAAGAGCACGAGGCCACACCACCCCCGGTTCCACCACCACGGCAGCACCTAGCACCATCAACATGAAGCTCCACACGAGGGTGGGGGGAGCCAGCCAGCATCAGGCGACGAAGACCCAGAGCCAGCGGGCCCCACGGCGAGGTTGCCGGCCGGCAGCCACCGCACAGAAGAGGTGGTGGGGTAGGGACCAGATCCGGGGCACTAGGGACCGGATCCGGCCACCCTACCCCCGCCAAGGCTGCCGCCCAGCCGCCAGCGCGCCATGGCCGGCGGGATGGCTCCCCATGGCCGGCGGGACGGCGCCCGCCCGTCAGAGGGAGGAACGGGCGTGGTAGGGGTGTCGGACGGCGGATCTGGCCAGCAGGGGTCCGAATCCGCCCGCCGGCCACCATGGCCGTCGGGGAAGAAGCTGGAGGGGGAGGAGGAAAAGAGGGGTGGAGGAGGGGCGGAGGGGAGCACGGGGCTCCCTTTGGAGCTGCCGTCACTGGCCGCCGCCGCCACCACGGCAACGGTGGCGACGGCGGCCGGAGGGAGCCGGGGAAGGGGGTGGTTGGGCCGGCGGTCGAGGGGAGGGGAGGGGTGCAAGGTGGCTTAACTCGTTTTCCCTCAGCCCAATGTTGAGGAGGAGGAATTGAAGCCGTACCGGAGATACATGACCATTATACTTTCTCGTCTGAAAATTTTAATTTCTTAAATGAAGCTAGCTCTCTATCTAAGTGCAAAAGAGAGATAAGTCCGAATGTGGAGAAAGAGACGGTGATTCTTAGGCAAAAAAGTTGGGTGAAGATCATCCCTACCAGGATGTGTTGCAGATAAAACATATATGCCCCCCCAATTATCCATGCATGAGCTCCATGTCTACACACCGTGTTTCGGTAGGGATGATCCTCACCGAATTTGTTTCCGGTTTTATGTGCAATGGCTTTCCAAGTGAGTTAGATTTAGAAAGTGGAATTGAGAAATGCCGTTGGAGATTCGTTTTTAGATTCACATATCTTCATATATATATATATATATATATATATATATATATATGTTTGACTGATCGGGGGATGGGTTGGATGGCATGAGGCAAACCTGAAATTTCACGATGTAGAATGTAGACCATGATTTATTTCGATTTTTATGAGTTGAAGCACCTTTTATGACTTTTCAAATATTAAATATTTTACCATTTCAAAATGTGCATTTATTTTAATTTGTATAATTTTAATTTTTATAATTTTTAAAGAGTAACCGACACTTGAGTTAGGGTTGTGCCAGTCTAGAAATCCAATTTTCCAATTAAGAAAATCACATCCAACTTGTCTGACAGGTGAAGGTGATAAGATGGACCTTTTCATGTGTCTCTCTCTATGCTTCTATCACCCGCTTGGGCCGTGAGTCCGTCTTCTTTTCTGGAACACACGGTTTTTCTGCCCTCGAGGGCACATGCTCTATCATTGTGAACCGTTGGATTCGCGTTGAGAAGTGTGCACGCATACATCTTAATGCACATTCGCACTGAGATGTGTGCGTGCACACTTCTCAACGCGAATCCAACAGCACACAGTGAGAGGACACGTGCCCTTGAAGGCAAAATTAACTTAATTTACACTCCTGCAACGAAGCACACGTGTTCCGGACATTCTCCAATCGGACAGTCGCTACTCCGTTTCCGCACTGCAATAAGGGTGAGGTGCAGTTGGAGTGCTTCGTTGCTCAGCTGCCACTGTGTGATGTTGGCACAGTGGGAGGGCACGTGCCCTTCTGGGCCATACACTCCTGCTGTATATGGGCCGGAACACGCGTGCTTCGTTGCTCAGCTGCCAACGCTAGGGTTTAGCCACCGCCGCCGTGGCATCACCCCTCCCCTCCTGCCAAGACAAGAAGCCTACGCAGACTGACGACGTTTTGCTCCGACTCCTCTCAGTTCTGACGGGCAGAGGACGACCGCAACTCCCGACGGACATTGATCTCCAATCAGATAGTCGCTACTCCGTTTCCGCACTGCAATAAGGGTGAGGTGCAGTTGGACGGCCTCTTGTGTTGTTTCATGTCAGATTCATTTTGATTCGCTTGGGTTGGGCATGGATTAAATTATCCATTCTGTTGCTTTCTTGGCTCTATAGCTACAGTTTAGATTGGTCATAACTACCATAGATGGTTGAGTTCATAGTGCAGCCCGCAAAATAGATATTCTTTGGCAATAAGGACTTGGGCGGCAACCAGAGGACAAAGCCCAAGTTCACAGAGGTAGGGGGCATATGCCCTTAAGGGTACGCATTGTTGTTTTAGATTTGCACTGAGATGTGTGCTGGTCAAACCAAAGTTGGTCCATCGACATCGACGACTTCTAGTGCAAACTCTGCATGACACTTGAGCTTTGAACGTACTTATTTTGAGAATTTGGACACTGAGCTACTAGTCCATTGTCAGTAACAATAGTAAGTTTCGTTATTGTGCAAACCAAAACATGTTTTTCCTAATGCTATGGTACAACAGCGGATTGAAATATGCCTTATTTACTCGCCATATCCATTTGTTTGCTCATGAGTTTGCTATAGATTCGTAGGTTGTAGCACAAAGGTACATATTCTTATTTTTTTGAACCTACTCCCTCCATTTCAAATTATAACTCATTTCAGTTATTCAACCTCAAGTTTGACCACTCGTATTATTCAAATAATTTGTGCAAATATGGTCGAATTTAAGCTCTTCTTATAGAATTTTTTTATTAATAAAGCATAGTAAAAAAAAAGATATACTATTTTGCAGATTTTTTAATAAGCCGAGTGGTCAAATTTAAAGTTAAAAAAGCAAACGAATTATAATTTGAAAAGGATTTAGTGCTATTTTGTACTAATGACCTGCAATCTTTGCTTGCACCTTGCAATAAACTGCGTCTGCCTGTCCACTCCTCCTGTTATTGTCCTCTCTTCTGTGGGTTTTTGAAGTTCAGGGGACATCTTCGTAGTGTTTTTATCGCTGATGGATTTCCAAGGCATCTATATTTGTTACCTTTTTTTTTTTTTTTTTTTTTGGATAGGGCATCTATTTGTTACTGATGAAAGCAGAAGGCGTGAAGGAGACAATGAAGCCCAACTCAGTGATACAAGGCCCAAAAGCGAACGTTAGAGCCCAACCAAATCCGCATGGCGGCGATCTCGTCACCGGCAAGATGTTTTTGTCACGGTGTTCTTCCGCCTTGATCTGAAACCCGTGATCCTTGACGGCAGGTCGATCGGATCGGAGATTGGGTTGGTCGGCGATTGGTCGGAGATCGGCTCCATGGAGACTCAGATCGGCGAGCTGACAACTCTCATGAAGAATCTGCAGGCGCAGAACACTTCGATCCAGCGTACACTCGATGAGACCCTCACGGCACTCAAACAAGTCGACTCGAAGGTGAAAGACCTTCATCAATCAGTCAATGATTTCCACTCCAAGGTCGATCAGCTTTCTTCCTCCCTAGCGCTGGCGGAGGCGGACACCATCGATCCCTCCAAGCCCAAGCGCACCTTCGACATCGTCGAGAATATTGATCTGACCAAGTCGGCGGCCACCGCTGCAGGTGGAGTCGAACAGAGCAACGGCGGGGCAGCAGATGAAATGCAGATCAGACCAGAAGATGGAGCAGATGGGCGAGATGATGCGTTGATGCTGGACGAGATGAGTCCCTTTCCCTTCTACTATTCAGATTCAGAGGACAGCGAAGAAGACGACGACCATTGTATGGACGACATAATCAGGTACGATTTGTCAGTGTGGCTGGCAGAACTGGATGATGCCACCGACGATGTTCGTGAAATCCCACCAGCGTTCATAGTCTACTGCCGAGATCTTCTTGAGAAAGGATGGGGATGGCAGAGGCTGGTGCCCTACTGTCATGGTAACGTTGATTGGACCATTTTCAAGGAATACCTCAAGGAATATTTTTTTCAGAATGCTGGTGAAGTTGCCGCTCTTTGCGTTAATAAGAAGCCTGAGAAAGATAAGGACTATTTCTGCCGAATCACTGGTGGTGTCAGGTTCAAAGACAAGAGCATTCAGAGCCACAATGTTTCTGGTTTTATCCAGGGTGTTGTAGCTGACATGTGTGTCGAAAGCGAGAGCTGCCATCGCTACATTCATGATGAACTTCTCACCGCTGAAGATATCATCCTGAGCCAGAAGATCGAGGAGCGTGCGAATCATGTGATCCAATCATCGGGTGGAAATATATATGCTAATGCAGCTGCAGCGTTGGTGTGTATCGTAAAGGAGGCTGACTTGTTATATGAGCTGTCTGACTGCAACTTGGACACCACTGAAATGGTCGACTTGAGCAGAAGGATCAGAGAGTGTGCCTATGAACTTATGCTCTATGAAGGGCCTGAATCTGCTGCCGCTGCAGGCGCCATGCTGGGTTTAGCCAAGGAGGCTAAGTTCTTGTGTTACGTGCTGGGAAGAGAGGACAGATTCATGCTCCAGGATTATTATTTCTGTCATGATATTCGAAGACAGACAGTAACAGCTTTGGATATGCTTTTGCAAGAAATTTCTGATTACGGTCATGTGAGTTGGGCTTTAGTTGTTGCCAAACCAGAGAAGCCTCGAGGCACTGTTGGTTATCTGAATTACGCTTCTGATAACGGTGATGATGTGAATGTTGCTTCAGCTGGTGCCGAATCAGAGAAGCCTCAAGGCACTTTTGTGGATCTGAAATGCGCTTCTGATAATGTTGATGTGAATGGCGCTTCTGCTGGTGGCAAATCAGAGAAGCCTGAAGGCACTGTTGGGTATCTGAAGGTACCAAATCAGAGAAGCCTGAATGCACTGTTGGGTATCTGAATTGCTAAGTTTCAGATTTAATGGAACGATCCAAAGGGTGACAATATAGAGGACACAGCAGAGAAACTAGGAAGATTATTACACTACAAACTGTAGTATCTGGTGATAAGTTTTTCCATACTTGTTTTTGTTGCATTGAAAAGTTTTAGGCGGCCGTAGCAATGCACGGGCATAGACTTGGAATTTAAGAATGCGATCTTATCAGAGGTGGGTCTCAGCTTAAGGTTGAGGCTAGCCAATAGCCATTTTTTTTTTGAAAAATCGCTAGCCAATAGCCATACATCTTACAATTTACAAATGGCCTAAGACCTCTTGGTATCTTCCTTAATAAACATTAGAAACGATGTCTTTAGCCCTCCAGGAGCTGTTCCAAAAAAAAAAATTTCCGGGGGGTATGCACTTCAGTTTTCACCATCAGAATGAGATAGTTCGTCTCAATCTGCAAAAACAGACACAGTTCTCAGCAACCAAAATGTGACCGTGGCAACCACATGTGCAGATCTGAATAAATTATGCTCAACACACACAATGAAAACATACCTACCTATTAATTAATAACTAATAATTAGAGAAACAGTTGGAAGTGATGCATCATTGTGTCCTGTTGTTGACACATACCTGATTTTTCATTTGAAGAGTATCAAGAAAACTGATACATCTATGTTTCACTAGAGTATATTAAAATGATCCAAAGCATACATAAGGTTACAAAATTAAAAAAAAATCGACACACTTCTCAAGTCTCGGAACCATATATTTCAAATGTTTTGTCCATAGCAACAGATTCTGGCCATATATATAATAGTGTACAAATGGAGAACAAGCAATCCAGAGTCAATAAAAGAGAAATCAAGTAGCAACGGATAACTTTTATTTAGCTAGAGCAAAAGATGAATTAAGTAATGAAGATGGGCAAGAGCTTATCTTTGAAAACTTGTACAAATTCGACAACCTCAAACACAAACATTGCACCTGCTGGACACTAGTTGTCTAATTTCAGCTTTTAGTTCGTCCAGACAGTGGAGTACACTAACATTAACCATCCCTATAGATCCCTATACGGCCACAGATGCTCAAATTTGAAAACCATGAAAACAATCACAGTCAAATATGAATCAGAAATCAGAAATATCAATTACCATACATGATACATGTTGTATATATAGACATATACATAAACTTAGCACTAGCAGCCTAGCAAGGCCGTAGCTATGATCTGCAGTATACATTTGTTCAGTGCAGATCTGTGAATACAAGCTTTCAACTCTTGAAGTACGACTAGGTCTAGGTAGTACGACCAGGTCTAGGTGGCTGTCATCCCCAGATCAGTGCCTCCGAAGACACCTGCCACTATGGTGCCAACATCTTCAAAACCTACACCGATGCAGAGTGGGCTCCCCTTTGCAGAACCTTCAGCAGAGACGTCGCTCCTCAGCCGCACATTGGGACCTAGGCCGCACTTCCCCAGGCACTTGCAGCCGACGACCGCACCTTCAGTACCCACAGTCTTCTCAAACTCCTGCAGAAGAGCAAGGGCGCCTGCCTTCTTGCATTTGCCTCCCATGCAGACCTCTATTCTGCTGGTTGTGGATGTCTCAGCTACTGCAACACTGCTGACTCTGGTGGCTTGCAATGTGGTTGCTAGCTCTGAAGGCTGAGATGGCTCCAGTGCCAAAGGTGCTGGAATTTGAGGAACTATAATGGTGAGATCCATGCTTGGAGATGGCATTTCTGGTGCAGTGATTGCAGCGCAGCGGCTCATCCTGACAACTCGCCCCTCACATTCGCTTTCACTCGACTCTGATGAGCATGAGGAATCGTCTTCATCCCTGCAGCCATTCAGTGTAGCCATTGCCATCTTTTTTGCTTCCTTCTCCATCTTCATGGCCTTCTTTGCGGCCTTCTTCTGCTCCTTCTCCATCTTCTTCATGGCCTTCATTTGTTCCTTCTCCATCTTCTTCATGGCCTTCATTGCAGCTTTATCACACTCCATCACGGAGGCAGCTGAGATGTTTGATGCAACAACTCCAGGAACCTCTGTTGAGATCATCATGCCCTGCTTCACATCCATGGTTGCCTCGTTCTCGCAATCGCTCTCGCTTGACTCAGAGGACTCATCTTCTTCACACTTCATCATCGCCATGGCAGTCTTCTTCACGTCCTTCTCCTGCTTCTTCAGTGCTTTCATAGCAGCCTTCTCTTCTTTCTCTACTTTCTTCATTTCATATTCCGCATCCTTAATCTGGCTCAGCTCCTGCAGCAGCAAATCTGTGGCTTCCTGCATGCACAGGTGCAAAGAAATCAGAACTCAACTTGAGAGCTTCGAGAACTCAAAAAGATCAAGTAAACCAATTACCAACACTTATAATACAAATGTTCAATCCAAGTATTATGCAAAGCTAATTTCTTTTCAAAACCGTTGGTTACCAAAAGCAATTGAAATTAGTTGGTAATAAAACTTAGCTACTTTTACCATTCGGATACTAAATCGACAATATTTACTTATATCATCATCATGATTATCCTCAAAGCGCACCCGAGTTCTTCAACAGAAACCAATTAATTGCAGCAAGCACCACCACAAGGCCAGGCCACTAAGCTTACTCAGATTCTTCTTCATCCATTTCCCAAATCTAATACAAGAGCAAAAAGGTGAGAAGATGGGGATGGAGAAACAGAGGGCTCACCGAGAGGACCTTCTCCTTGGCCGCATCCCCCGCAGCGAGCCCCATGGCCCGGAGCTTTCCCAAATCCCTCGCCACCGCCTCCACCGCCTTCCTCCGCGGAGCCGCCGCCTCGTAGTACCTGAGGTGCCCCTCCTCCGCGAACCCGCCCCCGCCCCCGACGCAGGCCACCCTGGCCGGGCGATTCCTCCTCCTCCCCACCCTCGCCGCCACCGGGGACGCCGACGGCAGCGCGGATCGCCGGAGCGCGGCGCCGGTGAGCTCCATGGCGACGCCGAGAACCTTTCCCCTACCGCCACACGTTTCTCCGATTTTTCTTCTTTTTTCTACGGCTCGTGCGGCACGCTACTTTGTAGGTTGGGATTTTACCGTTATGCCCCTTGGTTGTGCACGTGGCGCGCGGTGAGTGGCCGGCGACGGCCGCTGCCTTGCTCGTGCTGTTCGAGGATCCTGGCCGTCGGGCGGTGGGGCGCGGGGAATGGACGGTTGCGATGCGTGACACGTCAGCGAAGACGTGGTCTGGCTAGCGGGAATGGACGGGCTGGATTTGCTACCTGTGAACTTGTCGTGC
>JAKNSH010295872.1:0-10428 GCA_027790015.1 Cymbopogon flexuosus
AGCAAGGACAGTGGCGCTTTGTATGTTAAGCATCTATGTCTGTAATGTGTTTATACATGAGAAAAGAAATACACGTACATATTTGCTACCATATGTTATCTAAAAGGGGACTGTCAAATGCGTGTTCGATCCGGGGTTCAACTTTTGTCCAGGTGAGAGAGGTGAATTTGGACCTCCCGCACCCTGACTCCACCACCGCCGCCGCTGCCGGCGGCGCCGGCTGCCACCCCGGCGCCGGCGCCCCCCATCCCTTCCTCCCCCCCCCTCCGCCTCCCCTTCCCTGGCTTCGGCCACAACCGCTCTTCCGCAGCCGGGCCCAAATCCTAGCCGCTAGATCCCGCCGCCGCTGCCGCCGGTCGTCCTCTTCATGCCGGCACCCATCCTACCCTCTCCATCCTCCAGCCCGACCCCCACTACCCCCTCCCCCCTCCCCTTCTGTTGGCGCCGGCAGCGCGGGCACCCCGACCCAGCCGATGTCGCCATCGCTGGGCACCGCCGGGGCGGCCCCTGCCCTCCAGCTCGCCGGATCCGGCCGGCCATAGGCGGCAGCGGCCGATTCCATCGGGGAGGCGGCCTCCGCGGTGGCTCCCCCTCCTCCAGCGCGCCTTCGGGCGTCCGGGTAGGCGACGTGCTCGCCCAGTGCTGCTGGGGCCGGGGCAGTGGTGCTCGACGCCGGTGCTGGGCCGAGTGCGGCCCCTGTCGGAGTAAGCGCTCCGTCGATTCCGGTGGACGCGGCTCTCATCCTCGTTGAGGAAGTACCAGACGATGAGGATGATGACGTAGATGCGGGAGTGGATGTCGCCGGTCTCGACGCCTTCCTGATTCACCCGTCTGCCCCCGCTCCGACCCCATCGTCCTCGCTGTCGCCCCACGCCGCGCCATTCCATCCTGTGGGCGGCACGGAGGGACGCTCAAAAGCTCGTCGTTGGGCGGAAGAGGACCTCGTTGGCGCCTCCGACTTCGAAGTGACGCCAACCTCTTCCTCGCCCTACTTGGACGCTCTTCGTTGACTGCCAGAGTCAGCAACATCGTCGGCGCAGGCCTCCGTGCCTCAGTCGCCAGGCCACTGCGGCGCTGTGCCTCGCCACCACGGTGCGGGTCGAGGTCGGGGGAAGCGCCGCTGACCGCACCCACAGTTGGTGCACGGCATGCCGGCCCGACCTGCGGAGGGCCGCATCCCGGCGCGTCAGCGCCTCGGGCATTGGCGGGTCTCCGCCCCTGACGCTGATGGGTGGCGGGAGATCCGCCGCTAGCAGGCTGCGCGGCCGGCGACCACCTCGCCCGTGCCTCATGAGCCACCTCACAAGGCACGTCCGGCAAGTCGTCGACCACCGATCCCGGCTGATCTCCTCGGCAGGTGCCTCAATTGTCTCTCCACCGCGCACCGGGTGGCTACCTGCAACCTGCCCCAGTGTTGCCTGCGGTGCAGGGGTCTTCGGCACGTCACGCGCGACTGCAAGCTGCCGAGGCGGGGGGCCCTCCGAGCTCACGCCTCTGGTCGCCCCGAAGGGCAGTCGGCCCTCGGTGGTGCGCACGGCCTTTGCGGGGCCATGACGGACACCCCGACCTTGGGGGAGCCTCGACGAACACGGGTGTTCCCGCCTCCGGTCGCCCCGATGGGCAGGCGGCCCTCGGTGGTGCGCACGGCCTTGGCGGGGCCACAACGGATGCCCCCGACCTTGGGGGAGCCTCGACGGACACCACGGCTCCCGCCAATGACCATCGGCGACGGAGAACGTGGAAGAGGAGGAGGAGGCGCCGTGGGTCAACCACACGGTCAGCACTGGCCTCCTCTGTCGACGGCCGGGTCGCCTGTGGTGGGCCGATCGGTGCGCCGTCCCCCGTCGAGTTCGACCCGCTCACGCTGACAACGCGCTTCGACGCAATCGTTAGCTGCATAGCGGAGGACCCAATGTGGGCGGAGCTCGCAGCTTCGCTCAATGGTGCTACGACTCTCCAGGAACCTCCTCTGGTCTCCGAGCCGGAGGACGAGGCCCCGGTTGTGGCCACTGGTGTTTGCACCATCGACGCGACGCCCACGCCACAAGAAGCTGCTAGCCGTCTCGCTCAGTTCGTCGATGAGGTGCAGTGCGAGCGAACCCCGCCTTTGGTTACCTGCCCCCCAAAGCAGGCGATGCCGTCTAGGCGACGTCCTCTGCCAAAGAGGAGTTCTCACATCGCCGCTCAGCAGCTGTCTCATATTCCGACGTCCAAGCGAGGCGAGGTACTGCTCAACATGAGGATGGGCATGGCACCACCGCCGGTTCCAGTTTCTCCGGCCCCCAAGAGCCTACGAGATGCTGTTCTCAGTAGGAACTTGACGGAGCGCCAGATTGAAATCCTAGATGCGCAGTTCCCTGCGACCAAGCGGTGGCGTGGCCATCTCCACTCGGATGGCGGAGAAGACTCGCCCAGCGCCGCTGCGTAGGTTGTAGCGCCGCGCCCTACCGGTTGTTGTCCTTTATGTAATATCGAACCTTGGTTCCTTGTGCTAGGACGGTCCGGCCGACGACGGTTGGACCTCCGGGTGTGCTTGCCATAAGCGCATCTTTGTATGCTTCCAACTTTCTTTTTAATACAATGATACGTAAAACTTTTGCGTATTCGAGAAAAAAAAATATGTTATCTAAAATGGTACATATGGTGTCTCTTAAACACGCCCCACAAAAATACACAAACTGAACGACTTCCATTCACCGAACCGGGCTGTTTCGGGAGAGGATGTTCGGTGTAGGGATGTGGCGTGGTCTTAGTTTTCTTTTTCATCTCTTTTTGGTCGTGTGTTCTCCTCTTTGTTGAGTAGTGAGTCTAAGTTTCTTGTATTCTTGTGGCTATGTGTATCGTTCATGAATATAGAGGCGTCAAACTCCATTATCTAAAAATACCAATAAATACTTTGTCACGAGAGTTATTGAGGAGAGATGAAGAAATCATTTCTCAACATGGCAACGGTGGTGCCTGAATGAGCATATGCTCCAAGGACCCAGGACAGAAGATGAGTTTACATTGGGGCTTCTGTTCATTTCTTATAGCTAGTTCATCAACCTGTGCTCTTGCATGTGTTGGGATCTTAAGAGCTATAAACACTAATTATTGTTTGATACCTCTAACTAATAAGGAAAAGTTATTATGTTAATGAAATTGTACATTTTTCTCATTACTCACTAGCACAATAGGCATAACACATACTCAATGAAATAGGTCAACATATGCATAATTTTAGGTTTGACTTAAATCATGTTTGTCAATGAAATAGGTGAGTAACTTAAATATAGATTCATGGTATTTGTTTAATTTATTACACAATCGTATAAGTGGGGGCTTTGTGCGCGTGGACCCGTATTGAGAGACACCCCCGGGACCCACCTGTCTGTGTCCCCTGCCGGAAAGATTGACGTGGACCATCTGCATGCTCACTCTCATGACTCGTGACGCACGACAAAATGACATGGTACAGGCACAAAGCAAAGGGACAAACTGGAAAGCACCAATGACGACAGTAGTGCTTTGAGCACAGCATGCATGCATTATGATCTTTATTATTATTCCATAAACACTACTAAAAAACACCGACGACACGAGCAAGATCGAGCGTCGACATTTATTTCTTTCTATCTTCTCCGACGAAGCTCAAGACAAGCGAGTGCGAGTCGACTTGCACGGCACCGGCGATGCCATCAGAAGCCACCACCGGCCGGCGTGCAGTTGCGCTTGCAGAAGTTTGTGAGCATGTCGCCGCAGCGGTAGGTCACGACGGGGCCGTGGCCATGGCCGGGAGGAATCCCTGCACCGAGTTTGACGCAGTTCTTGCACTTCGGGTGGCAGCCGCGCACCGAGACGTCATTGCACTGGCAATCCGGCGGCAACTTCCTGTTGCAAGCGCCGCAGTTGTCGCAGCACGGCCACGACGAGCCACCGCCGGCGTCCCCTGTGGCCGTCAACAACAAATAGAGTCAAAAGTGTGTCTAGTTAGTGTGCTAGGCATGCATGAACGGAACAAGTGATAGATGATCTTGGTGAATTGATGAAAAACGGGTGAATTTAAAAGGCATGCAAAAGGATTCTCGTCGGCACATCATCATCACCTTTGCCGAGCGGCAGAGCGGCGAGGACGCCAAGAACAGCCAGTGTGACGAGTATCACCTGAGGCCTCATCTTTTGTGTTGTTTCTCCTGCCAAGAACATGCAACTACAGTGCTAATGTTTGTTGCCTGGATTTCTGCCTTCCTACTGGGCACTGATGATGGCTATCGATCTGTAAGACGGTGGAGGGCCTTATTATAGGAGAAGAGACGGTAGTGGTTCATGTCGTCACAGGCACTTGGTTGTGAAAAGTGCTCTATTGCTTCTTTATTTGCATTGCTTTGCATGCGTGATGCATGCACCTTCATGCATCCATTTGTTTCACGATAAGCCTTGACTGCGGGTATTGTTAGCATGTGGCGCCGTGCCTTGGGGACCCAGCTGCATTGACTGATCATGATCAGAAAAGTACAGATGAGGACAATTGACACGTATAATGAGGACCTGTTGCATATTGACATATTATTAAAGATAATTCTAGATATGTGTTGTCGCTTGCTAGCTAGCTCGAGATAAACAGACCAGGACAAAACAAATAAAGACATATTAAGGTTTAAGACGGAGATCAGGACAATGCATGAGGACATAAATAAAGTCAGTAAATAATTGCTATATTGTGCATATTCGCACCCAACACATAATCTAAATCACATATTTAGATTATATGGCCTGCAAATGGAGAAACTATCATCATAATGAGATATACAACTCTGTAGTTGAAAACTTCTTCGTTTCTAGCCATTTAATGTCACCAAAATTCTGTTTGGAGTCCTCAGATTTTAAAATTTAAATTTTTCAAACAACCTCAGATGGAGAGACGCTCAAAACCAAAGTTGTAGACTCCAAAAATATATATAGCTTTGTAGTTAAAATTCTTTTCATTTGGAATCATTTATGCACCCAACATTTGGTTTGTTGTGCTCAAATTTTGAGAATCAAAATTTTCAAATGATCTTAGATGGAGAAATGACCAAAACTAAAATTGGGTATGTCAAAAACTTTTTGGAGCTGAGCGCTGAGCATTATATGTTCTGTGAGCCGTGCTGGCGTGTTCAGACACGCCCGTGTTTCTGTCCAGCCGAAAGATATTGATTTGCCGCATGTATATGTGATGCGTGTGTCTGGACATGACAAAACCGTTTTGGCATTTGGGAGATGAATGACATACATAGTGATGAGCCTGCCTGCCAAGTGCCAAGACATCGCAAGATGCTGTGGCCAATACCAACAATTAGTAACCAAGACAGTGTCATGACTCGACACGATAACACACATCTGCAAACAGAACAAAAATCAAAGGACCTGACGTCTCACGAAGCTGGTAAACGAAGAAGAAAAATCATCCAACAGTGTTATGACCATTGACCTTGGCATATGTGCATCATGCATATGGCCCTTTATTCAAGCGACAGTTCTAGTACACCGACGACCAACAAGACCAACGTACAGCACCGAACAGAGCGGCGACATTTATTTACTTATCTATTTATTTTTCTATTTCTTCTCTGTCGAAGCTAGCTCGAGAGAAGCAAACTCGAACAGAGAGACGACGGTGTCGATCCCATGCCATCAGAAGCCACCACCCAGCAACGCCGCCGCCGGAGCCGGCGGCTACGCCGAGCAGGTGCTCTGGCAGAAGTTTGTGAGCATGTCATCGCAGCGGTAGGTGACCACGGGGCCAGGGCCGGTGCCAGGAATAATCCCTGCACCGAGCTTGACGCAGTTCTTGCACTCCGGATGGCACCCGTTCACCGAGACGTCCATGCACTGGCACTCCGGCGGCTGCTTCCTGTTGCAAGCACCGCAGTTGTCGCAGCACGGCCACGACGACGCGCCTGCAGGTGTGTGCAGTGTGTGCCCACGCATATATATACATGTTTAGTCGAAATGTCTAGTATAGTTTGCGTAGCAATAATATCTTGATGAATGAAAATAAAACTAACGGCAGAAAGGTTCGCGGTCACCTTCGCTGAGCTGCAGAGCTGCGAGGACGCCGAGAACAGCCAGAGTGGCGAGGAGTATCACCTGAGGCCTCATCTTTTTTTCTCCCTGGCAGTGTGCAAGAACAGGCTAGAATGCCAAGTTTGTTGCTTGGATTTCCTTGCTACGGCTATCTCTAAGAGCTGAAGGTCTTCTCTTATAGGAGGGAGAGGGAGGCTTTGCAGTGTCAGTGATGCCCCGAGAGACGTGGAACAAGAGAACGAGAACAGTGCGTGCACAGGAATTTTTCCAGGTACGTTTTTCTTGCAGTTTTTTCGCAGTACGGAGATTTTTCTCCCCTTTCATGTGTTCTGGTACATTCAAGTTGTGGGAACGTGGAACCAAGCATGCATTTTTGTTCATCTATATGACAAGTTGCCGATCCATAGTCCTCCTTGAACTTTGCTTGTACAAGATGCAACTAGCACAAAGCCAAATCATACACGCGTGCCTAACAATACAGGGAAGGCATTCTCATTTGAATCTGGCTAAATCTGTTGAGCAGATTTGGATCCAGCATGCCGCACGGTATAAGCATGCCGCACGGTATAAGCATGCTGGATCCAGCGATTTGGCTCTTGTAGACGGCGAGTTCGTACAACGCGTCGTCCTTCGGGCGACTTGGCTTGGGAGCACGAGCCATCGTCGTCGTCTCACGAGACGACGACCTCGCCTCGATCCTAGCACGTGAGGGGTGAATTCGCAAAATACACAGGACGCAGACGAGGCTCAACGACGCGCTGTACATGCCCTGAAGGCTGCTGCAGTGCTGCTGCCCGAACAAATCCATTCATAAATAAGCAAGTACATCCGCAATAGTAATAGCTATTACTAGCTACGTAGTCAGCTGACGTGGAGGTGAGAGACAAGAAAAATGATTATTTTATATCATTGGACCCACATGTACATCTTATATGTTCTTGGGCTGCGTGAAATAGGATAGTTATTTGCTCGTAGCTAGTGGCTACTCTCTTTCCTACTTTTTGCATGTTCATGTCATAATAGCTAGCTAAATAGCTAACCATTACGGACGCCCTAAGGGACTCTTACCGCACATGCTTCTAAATTAGTTTGTTATGTGTGAAGGACCACGGTATATGCATTCATTTCGTGCTTTAGCTATTGTGGGCCTATAAGCTGGCATATGTGGGCCATGTGGCGCATCTCGGCCAATCCCCATATATCTTTCTGGGTTCTGATGTAAAATATCTAGATACATAGCTGGTCTTAGTTGTATTATCGAAAGTCTAGGGTTCCTGATGCAAAAGCTCACTTAGCAATTTAGCAACTGATTTTTAGCAAACTGTTAGGGTTGGTATATTATTTTATTTGTCATATATTTTAGCAAGTTGCCAAATGATGAAATTTGATAAGTATTTTTTAGCAAACTGTTGGAGATGCTCTAAGCTGACATATGTGGGCTGCGTGGCGCGTCTCGGCCAATCCCATATATCTTGGACTTGATAAGTCCATGTGTGGGAGGTTGGAAGGTCAGCGAAATTAGCAAACACAATTCCAAATTCTCCCTTCTATGATCGCGTTCTCTGCTTGAGGCTTGCGGAAAAAGCTCAGCGCGAGAGGGAGAGCTGCCCTCTCCTCCGGAAATGCGTGGAGATGATTTCGCCGCCTCCTGAAGCAGCTACAGACTAACTAGACCTCGGACACTGTGACCAGCCCCATGCCGGAGAATTTATATACGGTGAGCTGAACGGCGCCATCACTACTTAAAAACTTAACCACCAGATTCCTTCCAAAAAAAAACTTAACCAGGCCTTTTCAAAAGCCCCTCAGTGGCGGTTGGGCCTGTGGCCCACCTCAGTTAATCGAGGCCAGTTGAGATTGGGCTGCTGGCCCAACAACCGCCTTGGTTACGCCATTGCTTGCTTGTTTGGGATTGCTGCTCTGCTCTACTTTCAAGTTCTTTAGATTTGGAAATAAAAAAGTCGAGTTCATTGAGTGCCAACTCTAGAATTTTAAAGCTTTCCATAAAGCACTTAAATGAGATTTTTCTTGCAGTTTTTTCGCACTACGGAGATTTTTCTCCCCTTGCACGTTTTCTGGTACATTGAAGTTTTGTGGGAACGCGGAACCAAGCATGCATTTTTGTTCATCTATGACAAGTTGCCGATCGATAATCGTCCTTGAATTTTGCTTGTAGAAGATGCAACTAGTACAAAGCCAAATCATACACGCGTGCCTAACAATACAGCAAAGGTATTCTCATTTGAATCTGGCTAAATCTATTGAGCTCTACCATACATGTTTGTCCCTTCAATCATAAATTCTTTCAAACATCATGCTGTAATTTTACTTTTTGGGTATATACGAGTTATCATATCTAGTTTAATGTTTAGAACAACAATGATTCAGCTTTACAGTTTTATTTCAACGTTTTGATTTTTTCCCACAAAAGTTTTCCATGTAAAAAAAATGTGTATCGATCTATATATATATTCGCATTATTTCCTAATACTTTCTTGGTAGCTTGGATCTGTTCGTGCCTGTTGTCAACATTATTTCGGATGTTCTCAAAGGGATTCGGCATGAAATGGGGCAATATAAACGTACGTACGTAGGATATATATGAAAGAGGACATGGCAAAATCCAGTTATATTGGATGTTTTCTACGCGTATAGAAGCCAACAATATTTTTTCCTCTGGCCAAGGTGCAGACAATCCTCCTGTCTTCTGTAGCAGCAACAACTAGAAACGAAGTTGCTGGTCGCAGGAAAAAGCTAAAGGTCAACTTCTATACAATTCACACATTCACACGTATCCCAGCACCGCAATGATTGACAAGACGACCATCTAGCTAGGTTGATTCCGCGGTGCAGATGACGGCTGCTACTGCCCGAGCAAATCCATTCAGAAATAACGGCCTCCTAGCCTGCTTGCTGCCTCGTGCGCGTGATAGATCACTAAATTATTTTGTTGTGTGTCATGGACCATGATATATGCATTCATTTCGTGCTTTAGCTATTGTGGGCCTGTAAGCTGGCATATGTCCCATATATCTTGCACTTGATAATAAGTCGATGCATGCATGTGTGGGAGTTTGGAAGGTCAGCGAAATTAGCGAACTCCGGAAACTCCAAAGGTTATATGAGCTGCTCCACGTGGTAAGGTTGGCGGAGTATAGTTGATTAATTTTGATATAGTTGAACACTCCACCCTTACAAATCCATCCAAACATGTGTCATCGTCTATCTATTTGACCGATCTTTCCTCGTGTGTGGACCACCGGAGCAGGCTGCGGACGGGTTGGGTTGGACGTCGACAGATGTAAAGGAAAAACATGTCGGCAGTAGTAAAATTACGAATTTTATATTTCGGGGAAATCCTTTTCGTTCTTCTTCCGTACGCACGTTTTACTTCTTCTTCCGTACACACGTCGCTACCAGGCTAGTGCAAGTGGGCAATAATTTAGTTCATCGATAGATATCTGCCCAACGAAATCTAGAAACACCGTCACGAAAAAAAAAAGCAAATAATTAATATAAAGGGTACTCCGTCCGTCCAACAAATAAACATAATTTTTTGACTTTGACAATCCCTCTTTGACTATTTGTCTTATTTAAATATTTTATACAAATAGTAAATTAAATAAATCATTATAAAAATACCTCTAAAGCTAAAATAAGTCATAATAAAACAAATAATATTTATTAAATTTTTTTGAATTTGACAAACAGTTAAATTTAATTTGTTGGACGGAGGGAGTACGTCGCCCAGCCGCCATTTTTGCAATCCACGTATATACACTCCAACCTGCAGGCGACCAGCGTAGCAGCACAACGACGTGTCGTTTTCCAATTATAATGTCCCTGTAGAATTCACAACGTGAGGGAATCGTCTACGTTGAAACTCCACACGTAGAGACACGAAATTTCTCCATGCATATTTAGAGACACGATTTTTCTGCACGTGTATTTAGATATGTCTCCATGTATATAGATAATGCAGGACAGATGGAAACTTTCTCCACTACTCATAAAACGATGATTTGGCGACTACCACACGAATAAAATTTGGAATGCTGTCCACAATCGGATCGGACTCAGACTCGCTCCTAGGGTAGCAAGGATATCAGTGACGAGGACATCACCACGCTAGACACGCCTACGCCATTGTCGTTTTTAAGTTGCAAATCATCTCCAACTCAGCTGCCACGTCATCGTCGGATTCAGCATACACGTCGTCACTGTTTCGGTCATAACTTCCTCATACAACATCGAAACAGGGCGATCTTAGACTTGTTGGAAAGGGGACAATGACGCCGTCATTTTGGATCTGGTCCCAGCTCCAGATGTTCCGTGGATCATGTTGTGTGACCACGAAGAGGTGCTGCATCACCTGTTTTGGGC
>JAKNSH010295928.1:0-10873 GCA_027790015.1 Cymbopogon flexuosus
ATATGGTGTTCAGATTGTCATTGGTTATTGATGTCTTATGAATGAATAATATCAAATTTTGGCCGGCCTTGTTTAGATTGTTAGAAATTTCACTCTCTCTCCATCACATCACTATCACATTAATTTTTAGCTACTTGCATAGAGTATTAAATGTAGGTAAAAACAAAAACTAATTACACAGATTAGTTGGACATCACGAGACGAATCTTTTGAGCCTAATTAATCTATAATTGGATAATATTTGTCAAATAAAAAACAAAAATGCTACAGTGCCTAGAATTCTAACTTTCTCCTTTTCAACTCCCATCTAAACAGGGCCCTTGTTTAGTTTCCAAAATTTTCTCCCAAATTCAATATGCAAAAAGAAGATTCTCCATCACATCAAAATACCGGCGTTTGCATGGAGTACTAAATGTAGATAAAATTAAAAACTAATTGCACAGTTTTGTTGAACTTTACGAGACGAACATTTTGAGCCTAATTTGTCAAAGTTTGGACAATTTTTACTAAATACAAACGAAATGCTAGAGCGCACATTAATGGTGCTACAGTGTATTCGGGAGGTGCAAAATCCGGCAACTAAGGCCTTTGTCATTTTGAGCCCTCTACCTGTATTGTTGTGTTGTTACATGTACCTTGAAACGCTGTAACTTGCCTCGTTGCAGTTGCATTTTGATTCAGTTCCCTGTTCCACCAGATTCCCTCCTGTCTTGGGTGCTGTGGTGCTGCATGCATCAGAATAATTCTGGTGTTCAGGCTTTAGCAGCGCATGAAGCACCCTTTGCTGCTCTTGATAAAAGTTGTTCTGAACATCTCATCAACACATCCTCGTTGTTGGGATGAGGAATCTTTCCTCTTTTTATTCAAACAAAACGCGAGGGGGAGTCTGGAATCATGTGATGCTTTGGCTGTCGTCGTCTGATTTTCTACAAGGTACAAATAGTATATTGTGGGCCGATATGCAGTGGGCCAATTGCCACGTCTTTGACAGCTTGGATGTTGGGTGAGCCTTCATTGCTCTGTGTGCTCCACATGTCCCTGCTTCATAGTTTTGCTTTGTCTAGTGTTCGTTGGCAATGGACAAATGGCTTCAAAAGGGCTACAGAAAACTAAAGAATCGGCCTGCAAGTTTCATCCTATTTAAATAGACAGCAACAAAATGATGCCGGTTTCTAACGTTTCTATGTTTTCTATTCAAGTTTTTCTACTTGATTTTCTAATCAATGTATGGCCTAGGCATATGCAGACAACGTTTAGATTTGCCCATAACTTGTAAATTTACTTTTCGGAATAGCTCTTCGACAACTCTCGCAAACAGGGCACTCTGGAGAGCTATTTTTCTCGACGATTATATGGAGGAAAAAAAGGCACACTGCAGCACCATGTTCATCGCATTGTGCAAGCTAACAAGTTGTTTCATCACATCAGAAAAGGCAACCTGAAGAGTTTACTGTACAAAGCTGAAAATCTCCCCTGATGTTGATCCTTCCCTGGCATATCTAAGTGAACCACAATGCAGCTCACTAAACCAAAAACATTCGTCCAAAACAAAACCATTCTTTGCTTCTTTCGTCCACCGTTTCAGTATGTAAAACTCTGGTATGCACGTCAAGAGCTAAGAATAACCTCACAAGAACTCTCAAACTTACAGCAACTGCATTTAGCTCTCTTGCCAGTAATGTCATCGCTGACGGTGAATGAAGCTCCAGCGTCCTTCATGACTTTATACATAGTAATCTGCCCATCATTTTTCAGACTAGAAACATAGTATCCTAATGATTCAATGAATTCCTCAAAGATGTTAAACACTGTTATTGTGTATATTTCTGACACATGTTTCAATATGTTTGAGGGAACTTTTAAAATAGGCATGGTAAAAGATGTGGCTAGAGCTTCCTTTTCTGCCCATCCAGCCATCATATGTTCAAACAGTGAAATGAAGATGGAAAAGTTGTTGTTTTGTTGAAGTATTTCTTGAAGAAGTTTATCAAGCTTTCGGGTCTGAGCTGCTGGAAGTTCAGCAGTAAAAACATCTTTGAAACACAGGAACCCATCTTTCCCGAATTCTGCATAGAGACTGGAGCCATAGGTTTTCATCCAGATCATTTTTATCAAGGATCTTCTTCCAACATGATTCTAAAATTTCAGTTGTTTCAGGCTCATTAATGCAAACTCCAAATTCCACCAAAGAAGCACATCCAGCCAGAATATACATTAGCCAAGTTTTGCTTCCATATGTTAAATATCTGAGAAGTACAATGCAGACGGTTTGTCTCTGGAAATAGTTTTGCTACTCCTGAACAAACCGCTTCATCACAACTTGTAGTTAATGATGTAGTATACTGTGCACAGATTGCAGTGATCGAGTTCTGAAAGAAACAAACATAGGAGGATTGTGTGAAATCAGTAAGTAATGCACAACTGAACACTACACTTTGCAAGTGTTGACACAGTTAACAAAACTAATGGAAAAATGTCCTCATTCCCTACAAAAGATGTCTCAAGCTTAACACCACCACCAAAATATTAGTATGATGTTCTAACTTTGTGATCAGCATAGAAGGCATGTGTCAAGCAATCATTTCTGTCAATCTGAATCCTGAAATGCATGAAAATATAGGATTCTCAGCATTCAACAACAGGAAGTACCCAATAAGCTTTTTGGGTATCTTCTAGCCCAATAGCACAATGGGATGAATATTAGTCAGCACACAGTACACAAGCATATATCTTGCAGGAGCGGAGTATAACCTATGGCCAAACAAGGTACAGATCTAATTTCCAGCAACTGAATCTGAACAGAAGAGATCACAGGTTATGACAGTCCAATTAAACTTTGTGAGGAAGTAGTAAGAGTTTCGGAGGCAGAAAAATGGTCACATTTGTCATGTGCCATTTATATAGTCAAATTTTGAAATAGACAAATGCAATCGTCATAAGTTTTTAGACTACCATAGCAGTGTTGGTGATACTCAAAGGTCAAACCAAAGCAGTCTTTTGCCTGCATTGCTTTTAGAGTAATATTCTGATCCGCGGCGCTGCATTTCAAATCAGTAGTGGGTGCTACTGACAACAAAGAAAAGATATTTTTCAAGGATCGAGGATTATTATACTACAAAAGAAGTGAACTGATGCATTCTTAACATTTCTGAAAAAATAGAAACAAAAAGAATGGGTACCTCATGTCTTCCTTTGCACAGACGAAAGTAGATTTTAAAATCTTATAGAACCTGAAAAGAAATACAATCACAGACTAGCATCCTAATTTGCAGATCTAACCGGAGAATTTTCTGAATATTTTGTCCAGTGAAAATCTATTAAAACGAGCAAATTAAATGCCACTCCATTGATCTGCCTAATTAGTATAGACACACGCCGGTTAAAGTGAGCAAGGTCAGAGAGGAAGTACATGCAAAGGCGACACCATTTCGCGACAAGAATCGCGCCCCACGTTTGGCCATTTGATCAGAGAGGCTGCAGCGAGCAAACCACGCGCAGGCCAGACAGAAGATCAATCAAAGATGGAAAAAGTCCACTTTACCTCCCCCATCTCTCGCAATAGTTTGTTTTACCTCCCTGATGTTAAAAACCAGACATCTTCCCTCCCTCAACTATCAAAACCATGCATATGAGCCCCAAAGCTGGTTTGCCCTCTGATTATCAATGTCTATGACTATTATTGTCATGTACATGCGTCCAATTGCTTTCCGTATCTTTTTTGAATCAAATGACGACACATATAAGTTGAAATAGATAAGGCCAGATGTTTGCATAATATAAATGGTACCATGCAATACATAATTGTCAGATTGCCTACATAATTGTCATAAATAACATAAGTGGAAATAGATAACAACAATACTTAAGTTTGGTGCCTACATAATTGTCATACAAGGCCTACGGCCAGACACAAACACATCACAGCTTATCAGATTTCCCTGGAGGAAGCATCAGGAGTGAAAGATGTTTTGTGAGTTTGTTGCTTTCGCCTACAGCAGTCACTCGCAATTTCCTCATGAACTGCCCATAAAAATGGAACCGAACACATTGGTAAGCACCTGAAGCCTACATGCAAATCATACACAAGCTATGAGGTTCAGTACTAATAAAATTAGTCCAATAAACAACATTATCGATACTACACGCTAGCTGTTTGTATTAGTGCAAAGCTTAGCTGCAGTGAGGGTCTTGGTGCATCCAGATTTTACCGATACCACAACACTATACAGAGGGAGCTTCTTCAGTAGCAAAGCGCCTCTGAAATCTGAACCTATATTTGTTCAATGCGAGTTTGCGTTCAAATGTTCTCATATATATATGATGGTTACTGCTAAATACTAATTGGACAGTGTATGAGGCACATCATCACGTACCATCTATGCCGAAGTAGTCAATTAAGACGACATGGGCTAATTGCAGAAAAGTACTATTCACCGAGTCGAGCAAGATGTTGGAGGCCTTGAAGTCACGGTAGAAAGCCAAATCTTTCGCTCCTGCCTGCGCGGAGACGCTCGCCCGCCGCCCAGCGCGCGCCGCCCGGCCAGCAGCTGAGCCGCAGCGCTCCTGCATGCAAGCTGGAACAGCGCCCGCGCCCCGCGGCTCGCCGCCCGCACCGCTTCTGCCTACACGCTGCGCCCAACGCCCGCGGCCACGCCGCCGCTCGGACCTCACGAAGGCCGGGCTAGGCTGTGTGCGAGCTAGGGATCCGGGACCTGTTTTGCCTCACGGTGGACCAAACCTTCACGAGCACATCTCCGACATGGCGACTACCGTGCGAAAACCAGAATGCAAACCAGCTTTTGGTGGCATGTGCACGGTTTCTAACAGTTGAGGGAGTGAAAATGTCTGGTTTTTCAGATCAGGGAGGAAAAGCTGACTATTGCAAAAGATTAGGGAGTTAAATTAGACTTTTTCCATCAAAGATCCCCCTCCCCTGGGCCTCTCGAGATTGTGGCCCAATTTGCGGAATTGAGCCCATTACATGAACCCTTATTAGAGGCCCAAATTCAGTGAGAGGTCCAAGGGCCGATTGTGCACACCGGCGAAGCCTGCTCGCCCCCTTTTCGAACTCCTGCAATCGAAAACACGGTACTGTTTTTGCTATTATAGAACATACACACGATATTCCAAGTTTCAAAAAAAAAAAAAACGCTATTGATATATAATAATATAATCTAAACAAATGGTATTCGAAAATACTAGTACATTCTTATTTCCGTATTTCAAATTTCAATAAAACTCAGACCTCGTCTCAGGCCTTGTTTAGCTCCATGAATTGGGGCTAGAATTTTTGTAGCAGAATTCCTGTAGCATTTCCTTTATATTTAGTAAAAATTATCTAAACTTTGACTAATTAGGCTCAAAATGTTCATCTCGCAAAGTACAACCAAACTGTGCAATTAGATTTTGATTTCATCTATATTTAGTACTTCAAGCATATGCCGACATTTTGATGTGACGGAAAATTTTCTTTTTGCATGGTAGAATTTGGAGGGGAATTATGGGAACTAAACATGATCTCATCCAAAATATAGCTTAGGAGTATTTTTTTCGCGACCGGGACTTCACCCGTTTTTCATTAAGAGGGAGAAACAAAGTTTTACACAAACAAACACGGACTGGTGAGGGTGGCGAGACGCCGACAAAACCAGAACGCCCACACTATCCTGCACTACTGGATCCGTGAATTTAGATTACATTTGAGTAGAGTTTTGCGACCACAACATGGTCTCCCTAGCCGCAAAAAGTTGCGCCCTGACGCTCCCGACTTTCAACATGCTCCAACTCTGGAGGGCCTTCGCCGTTCTACGCAACTTCTGATCTAGGGTCCTGCAGGCGTCGATCCCCGCAGCCGTACCCTCCCAAGCCGAGGCGACAACCTCCTGGAACCCTTCCAATTTGACCCAGAACGTTTCAAAACGAAAACGCGCTTTGGTCCACGACTCGGTGCAAAGCTGTAGTAGGAGTGGGGCATGGTCTGAACACTCAGTCGAGAGGCACCTTAGGTGATGCCGAGGGAACGCCTCGATCCAGTCAACAGACGCAAATGCCCGGTCGATACGCTCTAGCGTTGGCGAACGCCTCTCGTTGCTCCAAGTATACAATCTGCCGTGGAGGTAGAGTTCATCTAAGCGACAATCATCAATAAGTCGACGGAAGCGACGCATGGAGCGGTAGTTAAGACGATCATTATTTTTGTCCGCCGCCTGGTAGATCAAGTTGAAGTCCCCACACAGAAGTAGCGGACCAGCGACCAAGCTTCTAACGTGTCTAAGCTCGTCAAGGAATTCTGGTTTGAGCGCGTCACAAATCGGCCCATAGACAGCGCAAAGCGACCACGACAAGGTCAGTGAGGCCACGGACACGATGTCAACGGTGACCGAGAACGACCGGATAGCATGGGCAGACACCGTCCAAACACTCGGACGCCAAGCGACTAAAAATATAGCTTAGGAGTATTAACACGCTACAGCTGTAAGTATCTTCTCAAATACGGAGTAGTACATGGGAGTAGCACAAGCCACGATGAGTAGCTTGCGTGCGATGCGTCCTGGTGAGGCTACAAGAACTGCAGCCAGAATGTAAACTACATATTCGATCCGTAGTTGACACAATAGTTTGCTTAATAGTGCAATGCTATAGACATAAAAAGAAAGGGATCGATATGCATCGTGATTTACGAATCCTAGATACGATATGCATATCGAGATATACGTATACAATAATTGCTCTTACATACGGTGAGTATATTTTAAGAAATTCTATATATAAAACTGTTTTGCTAATTGAGTTGAAATTCTAAAAAATAGCTTCACTAGTGAAATGGAGCCTGTGACAAGTAGTTGTTTCTCTCTCTCTTTTTTATTTGATTCTAAGTTCAATAGCATTAGGGCCGAGTAACGACGATACGCAAATCATGGAAGCGTGGTGCTAACCACAACAGAAAATCCTGAATCGTTCGTGCATACACGGAACCACGTGGAATCGTGACCAGCTATACATGCCCCGTAGTGGCTCGAACGTTCCACGGTCAAGTTTTGCCTCCTACCGAGGTCACAAGATCTCCAGGGGAACATTTCACATTCACTGCATCTCTCGTACGGTACTAGAATCTTGAGCTTGGCGACACGATACGATAATGTTATCTAAATATCTAGTACTACTTGACTAGCATGTCATGTTCCCGTATAATCGTGCGCAACATGCAGCTAAACCTCTGGAAAGAAACCGGTGTTTTACTGAACTTGGCCTTGTTAGGATTGGAGCAAAAATCCAAAAGTTAGAAATTTTGGCACTGTGTCACTTTTGTTTGTATTTGCCAATTATTATTCAATCATGAACTAACTAGAATCAAAAAATTTGTCTTGTGATTTACCATGCGTGCGTCCATAGATTGATGTGATGGAGAGAGAGAGAGCGTGAAAATTTTGAAATTTTTAACAATCCAAACAAGGCCCAAGTTCAGTTAGACACCGGTGCTTCTGCGACGCTCATGGCGGAGATCGATAAGTACCAAGTTGAGTAATGGGTGTAGGCGGATGCCAAACACCTCGGTTATCTCCTACATCAGTGATAGGTTAGCAGTGTTGTGGAGTTGAGATGCATGAGTTGAATGAAAAAAATCATCAAGGCATCCCTATTGCATTCAAACTTTCCCTTCTTAACAAAATACTCTTACAAGTCTTTTGGTTGATCGAGGAAAAAAATGCAATGCTTGCTAAATAAAAGGCACTTCATGCAAGGCAATGCAGCAGAGCTCCATTGTTTGATTTTTAGATTTTTTTTTCATTCTCTAGTGTTTGATTATTTGAACAAAGAAGCGTGTAAGAATTAATTTAGGGTAATTCTTGTGGAGATTACGTAATGTAATGTGAATGGAGAATGCCTGTTTCCATTAGATTCTAGAACTCAGCATAGCAATTACAAATTAACGTAAAGTGGCTCACATTGCCAACACACGCCTATTTTATCATCGCTCATCGGGAGGGTGCATGATCGTGTAGATGTTTTTTTTTTCTTGAAAAAGATTTGTATCTCCATACGAAAGGCTGTGCGACGATCCGGACGGGAACACAATTCACAGTGAGCCGAGCATCTTTCTTTTCTTTTCTTTGAAAAAGCTCAGCAGTCAGCAGCTGAGCATCTTTCCAGCTCGCAAATACAGTACTAATCCGTTCCTGCCGCGACGGTAGCATGACAGGGTCAGACAAGACAGTTCACGCCAAAAAGAGAGAGTCTGACAGTTCATGGCAAAGCACCACCATGCATGCATAATCACGCGCGCGGACCCCTAAACACGACCGAATGCAGCGCACCTCCACCGCTTGTGGTTGTGGGAGTCTGTGTCTCGTGCCGTCGGGCGCCCCCACACGGCGCACGAAAGGTTCGTGCCGTTTCCACCGGGTGGCGCACGGGAGGGGGAGGAGCCGATCGAGGAGGCTCGTGGTCGTGGCTCGGGCTCGTGCGCGCGGCGCCTGGGCGGGGGAGGGAGGGAGGGAGACGCAGACGCCCGGCCAGGGTCGTGCATGTGCGTGGCGCGAGGAAGATCTGCCCCCTCCATGTCGCGCGCCGTCCGTCCCCTCTTCTACCCCTTTGCTGCCGTGGATCGCGTGGCCGCGTCGCGGTCGCCCTCGCCGCCGCAACACGCACCCGAGTCTCCGGGACACGCCGGCATGAGCCCATGTGCCGCCAACCCGTGCACGGTCCGGGCAGAGCGGGGGTTGGACTGGAGGACTCGGCGGGAAAAAGGAAAAGGGCGACGGCTGACGGGTCTGGGGAGGGAGCATGCGGATATGGGGGAGGGAGAGGACGGTGTCAGGGTACCAGCGCGGAGGAGATAGTGATTGCTCCAATGCTCCGTCAGACTTGGTGTGTGATCAGCTGCTGGTAGGTTTGTCGGCGTGCGAGTTGGACTCACACTCGCTGGCTGACAGGCACCTGCTAGCACGCAGGCAGCACCCTAGCCAAAGAGCCCGGTGCAACGTCTAGTTTTTCGCTAACACGAAGTATTATTGAAAAAACGAGAGATTAACAAAACAGAAGGAATGGGAATAGCCGACTTCGTCATGATGTAATGGATGAGAATAGCACGCAAGCAGCCGAGGATCCGCCACGTCTACAAACGGAATGGCCTGAACAAGTACCACATGTTTCTGTGTATACTTCGACTAAAATAAGTGAAGGTGGATATCTATTCAAGACAAAATCACAAATTATTGGGACAGCCTGCATTGTAGATTTGTGATTTTGTCCGGGCTTGCAACACAAGTTCCAATGCTGATTAGTTATTTAACTACGCACCCTATTTGATTAATCCTCCTCTTAATCTGTACCACTCGATCCAAAGAGCATAAAATAGGCTGTGCAGGAAGCACCGACCCACCTTTTTTTTTGTCCATGAGCATTGAGCAAAGCTACTACTCGTACCATATTATTCCTCATTAGGCAAGGTTCCAAATCAGATAGAGCCGTACTCTACTAAACAGGCACTACGCACTAGTCTACTCACTTCTACCGTAGTATGCTAATGTAATCAGCCTGGTAAACATACTAACAAAGTCTATATGGAATGTCTTCAAATAGGAAGAAGGGTCCCCACTCCACTCCAGTTAACGCTATGGAATGTTCCAATAAGAAAGTTAGAGATTAAATAGGACCGCGTGCAAAAAAAGATAATGAGGCAGTGTTACACGCAATTATACACCCTCTGTTTTAAATAAAGAGATTCTTAGCAAATCTAGAACATATTAATATGACAGAAAATATCATATTATCTTTATTAACTAGATGAGTGGTTGCACACTGATCAATGATTATTCTAATAAGACGCTAATGATAACATTACACACACATCCAATTGTAGAAACTCAACAGTTAAGTACAGTAACTGCGAGGACACTTCAAACATGCTCTCTTTCCATCCCAAAAAAACTTTATTATGTAAATATTCAACTATTAATATAATGGTTATTATGTACATGATCTCATGTATATTTGGTTAAAATAGAAAACGTTTGATTTCTCGATAACTGAAAACTCTTTGCGAGACAAAGGGCATAGTTATTGTAGAAGGTTAAAAGGTGAGGGTACCAAGGTCATTTTTCCATGATACACTATTCTGCCATGTTTTTAGGACAAATGAAGTGCGACAGTTTTTCTAATACATAACTGTTGTATAGACATAATAAACACAAGACGGGTGTCTATGATGCCATCCTCAATCGAGTATAGCTAATTATTATTGTTTGAACTCTCATAGTAGATTTTACGGCTGCAAATGAGAGTACTAGGTTTTTGGTCTGGTTCCAAGCATGATGCATCGCAAGCTTAGACGTGCTTTGGTCCAAGTATGATGCTCACTCTTGAGAACCATTGCACCTACTAGCTCTCTCCCCCCTTCAAATAAAACCATATAGGAAAGTCAACCATTAGTACTTGGCTTGTGCTGCCTGTTGCTCGCTTGTGCTCTGGTCCTGAACCACAGCACAAAGATCTCAAGAACAGCCAGACGAATCTTGACGTGCCCCAAACTGCCAACCCACAACTGTACGCAAACATCTCCTTTGATCTGCATCCCAGCAAGGGAACTGAAAGATGTTTACAGCTCATTCCCCGGCACTGGCATACCGCATACGACTAGATTTCTCTCCTCTCGACCTCCCACGTAGCATGCACACACCACAGCTGCTGCTCAAAGAGTCACATGCCCAGTAGACTAGTCTTAGTACTAGCTAGAGAGAGCGAAAGGGTAGGAGAGCAGAAGAAGCAACCAAGAAGTGAAGGCAAGAAGAGGTTCGGCTAGCGGAGAGGAGGAAAGCAGGCCGGCGCACAATGGATCAGCAACAGCACCAGGAGCGGCCGCGGGAGGTGTACC
>JAKNSH010296361.1:0-15995 GCA_027790015.1 Cymbopogon flexuosus
TTTCGGCAGTCCATACAGGCTTTTCGGTAGCCCAAATGCGGAATGGCCCATCTACCAGTCAGCCCATCTCCCAGTTTGGTCTCATACTCCCATATCTGCACGCTCGAGCGCACCTCTGGCCCTCCCGTCCGCAGTCGCTCGAGCAGAGCTGGACGCGGGCGCCCTAGGGTTGCTGGCCAGGTATAGGGCGCCTCCGCCGGCCAGCCGCCTGCTCCTGCCCGCCGGGGTCTCGGCCCTGCAGCCCAGCCGAAGCGCCGAAGCAGCGAAGACCACCGGATCCAGCTCCAGCCCCCGGGGTCTCGGCCCTGCAGCGGGAACGGCCTCACCTCGCCACTGACGAGCAGGTAAAACAATCTCAAATTCCGAATCCCCAATTTTCTTCGATCTTTCCTCGATTGTGGACTGTAGCCATTAATTTCTGTTATTTTAATGTAGTTAGTTGTGAGCAGAGGTCTCCATAAATGAAGAAATCAGTTGATCTTTTATATTTTTGGGAAGGGATTTCCAGGATGCGAAGGGTAGATTCCTCTCCCATATCTTTAGTCTTTATGCTATTTTAGACTTTTCGTACTTGAAATCCTTTATCTGCCACTGATCTCTTCCCCTTCCTCTTCCTGGCAAGAATCCTCTTGCTGCAAGGAAGCTGACCAGGCTGCTGGTGCGTGAACCCTCCTGGCGAGGTAGGCCTGAAGTTCGTTGTATGACAACCGGAGGTCCGGTGACGAGTACTTCAATCTCTGACCTGCTCTGCCGGGAAGCCCACGGTGAGACATGGCTATCTTGCATTTATTCATCATTCTGTAAAGCCAAGTGAGACGTGGTTAGTGACTGATGATTGATGTAGTTGAGGTAGCTCTGATACGCCGTTTATGCTATTCCTCTGGTCGTGGATCGTAGTTTTAGAGATATGATGAATTGAAGGCCAACTATTTGGATCTGCCTTTGTAGTTCTCCTTTTTTTTTGATGGAGAAAGTGACATGGAAAATGAAATTGTTTATATGTCTAACCTGGACATTTACTTTCAGGTGTCAAGGAAATTCAACCATCTCTTAATTCCCTGGAGCTTGGTCTCCCCCCTCCCTTCTCCCATGTAACTTGTAAGTTGTAACTCTGGACTCTTTTTAATTTTAGTTGTTGCCAGCGGGCTTTGCCCCACGGTTTCGGTTAAAAAAAAAACAATTGGTGTGTATTAAATGCATCCTTGTTTAAGTTTTTTAGTCCTATCATTTTGTTATTGAAAACCCTTCACTAATTTTCTAAATTGCCCGCCATTTCATGCAAATTTGCTAAATTATTACACCCTTAATTTTCTCCACAGAAATCATACTAACTTCTAATTGACAAGCTGATTTGAATTTTTAATATTACTTCTGCCGTTGAGCTTCAAGGAAATTTGTAGAGTGGTTGTTGATCCATTCTCAGGTTTTGTTGTATTTTGATATTTGGGTATTTTCATCTGAATGATGGTTTGAACTTGTGCTTCATGTTATTCATCTGATGTGCATTTTATTATTAGAATTCCAAAATAGTGGAATACTGCTTGGGCCTGCAGTCTTTTCTTATTTTTATACAGACTCTTATGCAACCATACTTTTCTATTGGTGCAGTGGCTACTCAAGAAGATGCTAATGTGGGTGAAGATGATGCGGATGAAACAAAAAAACACTTGAATGTGGTTTTCATTGGCCATGTTGGTAAGTTCTATACATCTATTTCCTCACTGCCGGCTTGTTTTAACATTATTTTATTGTTGGTGCTTACAGAATACTTTGTTAATGTGATCGTGTGTAGTTGTTGACTGTGTCTGATGTATGATTGTGTAATGGGGTTAATTAACTATTAAATGGTGGAAAAATTTGGTTTGAAAGAGAATTTGGCTGTTCTTTGGTGGTTCACGATTGGATATAAAAATATCTTGATACTTTGAAACTTAGATGGGCCATTTTATCATATTGAATGCTGCAGTGGAGACTAATTGATACTTTTTCATCTGAAATCTTAAAATATTTTCCTTGCAAACTCTGATTACTGACAGACCAAAAGTCATATATACTTAATCTGAATCCATCCAAATAACAAGATGACTCTGAATCTATGTTTACTTGGAAAAATCAGTTCATTTATTGTTTTTGACTAAGTTTACAATTTTAAAAATCTGTTTTCCATTTTGTTTCCCAGCCTCCTAGATTCTGAGCGAGTTGGCTGAGCTTTTTTACACTGATCCGCTTATCTGAGTATCCGTAGTTGATATATCTTCGTAGAAGAATTCTTCGCTTTTAGCTTCTTCTGTCTTGCTTCAATTTTTATGTTTTTTTTCTCTATTGTCTGCTTATTGTTCTTGACTGGTGTATTTTAAAAACACAGTAGTTGTGGTATATTTCATGGCTGCTTCCATTTATTAAAGGTCATAAATAATTGTGTTAATATTAACTTTGTTGTTTTATGGATCCAGATGCTGGCAAATCAACTACTGCTGGACAGATATTGTTTTTGAGTGGTCAAGTTGATGATGCGACCGTACTGAAATATGAGAAAGAAGCAAAGGGTAAAAGCCGAGAAAGCTGGTGAGTAGTTCATTTGTTGCAAATAAGTCTTGAGCCTCATGTGGCTATTTGCAAATTGACTATTCGTGTTTAACCATTGTGCATTTTGAAATCTGGAGGCATCATTGTTTATATTACTGATAAAATAGATACTACATTTTGTATGTCCGCTCATATTTCATTGCAAGCACACTGCACACTATTGTAATGATTTTTTTTCCTAGCTCGTCTTTTTCTTCTCACTTTTCTTAATGATTATCTTGTGAAATGCGAACAGTAATATACGAAAATGTGCTTAGAATGAATCTACATATACTTGTTGCATTGAATTGTAAATAACCATTGCATTCTTGCCTTCTGGCTATTTACTTTTTATAGCATGGAAAACATTCCCTATTTGACTTGTAAAGGATCAGGTAAAGATTATTTGACAATTTCTGTCTAATGGGGACTAACACTTCCTTTAAATGAATTAAAAAAATCCATAAAAATGTATGTACTGATGAGATATCCTTTGAATATCTATTATTCTTAGACAAGGGAAACATAGTAATACTGTGCGCATAGGAAACTAGAGAGTTTTTGGTTTATCACTAATTCACTATTTATTTTCTTAACCTCATTGCTCTTCGTAAAGAAACTAGAAAATTGTGTGTGAAATTGTGTAACTGCTGTTATGTTAAACATCAGATGCACCTGTTGGTCTGTATTCTTCTTCACCCATATGTATGACTGATATTATAAGGATTTCAGGGAATGAACTTAATGGTAATCTAAATTTAGGATTCATTTGTTTGTTCGTTTTGTATCATTTCATGTTTTAGCCTTTTCAGTTATTGTTTTTCCTATCAACTTTTTTTTCCACACCGGTAACAACCGAAACTCATTACGATAGTAGCGCAATTACAGAGTTCAGTACGCATTGTTCAGAAAGTAAACAAGGTTTTCCAATTACATGGCCCTCGGCCTTAGCAGCACGCAGGCATAACTACCCAACGCAGGCATACAACAGTGAGGTCCAGAGAATAGACAGGAGTTTTTCCTTTCTACGTTTTAAGTGCTGTATAGTTCCATTTGCACATTTATTGACATACTGAGAAGCCTGAACATGAATTCCCTCGTAATTCTTGACTGAATGAGTGCATTTCTTTATTTTATTTTATTACAAATAACTGCATCAATTCATGTATGATACTTGGGAAGCATTATGCCAAAGAATTCTAACTATATCAGGGCATCCTTAGCATGGGAAATAAGGGGGCCTTGATCTAATTAGGGTAGACTTTACACGCTCGACCTCAAAGGGGGTCTGTCCTTAAGCAGAAAAACTGGCCTTCACGACAATGTCTTCACCAACAAATTGATTTTGTGGTGCCATTGCCGCCACAACAATGTCTTCACCAACAAAATACTCCACGCCCGAGCCACTCAGAAGTTACAGCTGTGTCCGGGAGTTGTAGATCCGGGTTGGTGGTGGTGAGGTCCTCAATCTACGGTCATGGGAGCGGAGGGACAGGTGGTAGTGGGAAGCAAACATGCTTGCATTGCAATAGAACCTACAACTTTGCAATACATCTTGGAATCAGATTTGTACCATAACTAGATGTGTGCTATATATTCTGAATTAGCATGGGTTGCGATTTCGGGTCACGGATTGGACAATAAACCAATTAGGACACTTAGAGAATTCATCACGTACTACTACTCTTAGTAAAACTAAAACTGGACATGACTCTTGAGGGAGTCAAGGGACTGAGGAAAATTTGAAGGATGAAAATTTGAGGAGATTTTTTTGTGCTCTTTAATATTAGTATTAGGTATGGATATAGAATTTGAAGCTGAGTTACCTTAAAGCAGTCAAGTGGTTTCCTGCCGTATTAACATAAAAAAATGGGCCTTATCTGACATGGCACCACCTTAAGGCCCTTGGGGGTCATAAAAACAATCCGGATGCTCTTATTTGTCTGTAGTAAAAAAATTCTCTTCCACCAGTACACTGTTACGGATTTTAATTTCAAATCTACTTGCAGGTACAAGGCTTACATTATGGACACAAATGAGGAAGAAAGGGTTAAGGTATCATTTTTTATTTGGTTTCTAGAGTCTGATTCGTTTTTATCGTGTTAAATCTTTACTTTCCTTTGGTATTGAAGCATGCCCTTTGTTGAAGAACATTTGTTTTATTGTGATTTATCAAATTTGATTGGCATAATCTGATGCACTTTCCAAAATTATAGTCTGAACGTAGATAAAATCTCTTGCCTAGTAGTTCTTTTTTGTTGTTTTTGTCATGCTTATGATTCTTTTGCATATCGTTTCATGTGTCTACGGAAAGACTGTTGAAGTTGGTATGGCCTACTTTGAGACAGAACACACAAGATTCACTATCTTGGATGCACCGGTATTTGTTCTCACTACGTTACATATGTTATTAATTCAAGTCTATGCTCCATGTACTTTAATTATAGTTTATTATTTATTTATGCCACAAGTTACTTCCTACCTTCTTGGTGACTGGACCTATTATGCGAACTGTTATTATTCTACTAATGTTGCTACTGAATCCATTTGGCTGATTGCGGTTAATGATTGGAGCAACTGGAAAAATATGTAGTTGGCTTTTAAGGTCAATATTTTGTAGTTTCTCTTCTATAATTTTGCTTTCAGGACTGTAGGCATAAAGACATTTGTTCTTCTGAGAGACAATTTTTATAATAAAATTTAACCACAAGGAACTCCGGTGAGAAGATGTCCCCTTGGGCTATCTTAAGAGAGGGGAGTTCCAAATCTTTTTGGGCATGACCTACTAGTACAAGCATGGGTTGTGTGCATGTGCTTGCCTCTCTGACATGTGGCTCTGCTAACCTAGTATATGTACAAGACAAATAATTTCACATATACAGCATGAGGCCTAGTGATTTTGGTGTACTTTCAAAGTGTGTTATGTCATTTCCTAACTTTTTTTTCCAAATTGTGACATTGATAGGTACAGGTTTTGTCATCAGTCAGTAATTTAATTTGAACATTTCATTAATTTAGTAGCACTGCTAATTCATTCTATATTTCTATCTCACTTGTTGGGTAGACACCCAAGCGTTCAGCATGTTTGTTGTACTTGCCACCTTTTACTGCGTTCAGGAAATATATGTTGCACACCTATGCTGTTCCATATACACTGTTGAATCCTTGATTGATGGCCACTACCTCCTGATACTTTTCCATGCATTGTTTACAGGAACTGTTGATTGATTGAACTTAATTCTTGTTTCCTATATATTTCTTGTTTAATCAAATGATTTGGTTTTAGCAGGATCCCAAAAGCTATGTTCCAAATATGATAAGTGGTGCATCTCAAGCTGACATTGGTGTGCTGGTAGGACTCGAGGCATTATTTGTTGAACTTTATAACATGGCAGTTAGTTTTATATATATATGTATATATATTTTTTAGGTCATATCTGCTCGAAAAGGTGAATTCGAAACAGGACAGATCCGTGAACATGTACTACTTGCAAAAACTCTGGGTGTTGCTAAGCTAGTAGTCCTAATAAATGAGATGGATGAACCTACTGTTAAATGGTCAAAGGAAAGGTATACCGCATAAAATATCTACTTACTTTTTTTGTGATTTAGCTTGTACTACTAGAGGAAAATAATCAAATTTGTTATCGTTTTCAGGTATGATGAGATTGAAGCAGAAACGGTCCCATTCCTTAAATCTTCAGGGTACAATGTTAAGAAAGGTATGTATTATTCTGCTTCTTTTTTTGCCTAAAAATATACATTGTTGTGAGCACTTCTTTTCAAGCTTGAGATTCATCATCGCTATTTATTTCTACTGACTGAAGTTTTGGTTTCATGCTTTCAAATTGTGCCTTCAGTAATGATATTTCACTGATGCCTCTTTGCCTCATGTTTCAATAACTAGAGCTAATTACACTGCTGGCTTTGCTAAACTCAATCAGAGGCCATAGCAGCTTCATTAATTATTAATTGCTTTGTTCCATTATATCGTCAGCAATATCTAATCCTTTTGTCTAACTGTCATTGTCTTTGTTGTCAGATGTGCAATTCTTGCCAATATCTGGTCTTGTCGGAAGCAATATGAAGACCCGGATGGATAAAAGCATCTGTAGTTGGTGGGATGGCCCTTGTCTTTTTGAAGTTTTGGACTCTATGGATGTTCCTTTATGTGGCCCGAAAGGTCCAGTAAGGTTAGATAGTTTTGGACTGAAAATATTTGCTGTGAAACCACTCTTTATGGCGAATCTATTGATATTATTTGCACATTAGTCATGTGATCATTTTTTCTGGCTTTATGTAAAATGTTAGAATTTGGATGGCCTTTTTCATGAACAGTTAATGCAACAGCTTTGTGCATTTTTGGTTGTGTAATCTCATGTTGAAAACTACCTATCTTGATCATGTGCTAAATGTATCATCTTTATATTGTTATGCAGGACGATTATTGACAAACATGATGATATGGGCGCCAATGATGCCATGGCTACTTTCGCACTTCCAAGTGCTGGTAAGTTTATATTCATGAGAAAGTAGCATAATAACATCCTCTGATTAGTCATGTATATGTGCATTAGTAGGGTGTTTGGTTCGAGGAGTTACTTCCTAGCATCATGAGTCCATTCCTCAAATTTGGTGGAATGAATGCATTCCTTGTACTAGTACTAATTATTAGCTTGTTATCAACCCATTCAAGTCCACAAACCAAACAAAAACTGAGTAGATGATGGACTTAACTTATTAGTTGTTCCTCAAACTTAACACCCTATAAGTCGCAACATTTATCTTCAGTATTGCTTGGATCTTTGGGGCTGTTGTTTAAGTTTGCTGGACGCATTGGCCATGAATTCAGATTTATATTTATACTAAAAAAAGTGTTTTGTTTTTTTACATTTGGGGATGATGAAATGGAATTTTTAATGCTATCCCTTGTGTATGCAGAAGTTGGATTGGGATCTCTCTATTATAACAAGCTATTCTCTAGGAAGTACAGTCATGTACCTCATCAAGGTACAGAAAGTTCTACTGAAGCAAAGTTGCCTATACAAGATGAAGGTGAACCTCAAAAAAGTCTTGTTCTGGGTGACAAGAATCTGCTGAAACAGAGAATCGATGATGCACTCCATGAAAATAAACAGAAGCTTGACAAATCATCTCTGAAGCACTGGTACGAGAGAGAGTTTAGACCCCGTCTTTCTTGCAAGTGTTTATTGCTACCTGAAGATTTGTCAGGTAGCACCACAGCCTTTTTGCATCATCAGCACCATAAGTCAACTAGGGAAGACCCACAATATCTTAGTGCATATGAGTTGATGGTTCAGAGGACAAGGATAGATGATGCTGAAGAATGGGACTATTTTTGGAATCAGATCATCAAGGATAGAGTGTTCATTGTTGATACATGGCATACTAATGTAAGCAATGTTGAAACGTTAAATTATGACTATGGACTCACAGGGTTCTACAAAGGCGAAGCTGATGCATCCTACTATGATGGCAAGAGGGGCAAGAAAGGGAAGGCTAGGGTATCATTTTTGATCTGGAAAGATTATAACCTTTTATGTGCCGAAGTATACAACGATATGGATTGTGATTCGATACATCATGCTGAAGCATATGCTGTTCTAGCTCTATGTTTCAAGTGCTTTGAGATGAACATTGAAGATTTGGTCCTGTGGACGGATAACAAAGATATCCATGGTTGCATCACCGGTGCATACACTGTGAAGAATGTCGAGAAGCCAACAATGCTTGAGGAGGAACGCAGCAATTTGTTTCTTCTCCTTGGATGTTTGAGGAAAAAGTTTACTCAGCTTAGAGCACTGCACAAACCTCGTCAGATGATGTTTTTAGCAAACAGTCTTGTTGCCACAGGAGGTTTTCCCAATTTAGAGGATGCTTTAAGGAAGTTCAATTATGAGCTGAGTCAAAAAGCTGTCTTCAAATTAACCTTAGCAGGAACAGCAAGTGCAGATGTTAAAAAATTCGGTACGTTTTCTCACCTTCTATTTGTGTAGTTCCATGGCAGCCTGTAAATATCCATCAGGCTGTTTGATCAATGCCAATCACAACAAAATTGGGGAGCAATAGTAGATGTCTCACGCTCCTGACCAATGCAAATAGTAGATGTCTGATTGTGCACAGCATGTTCGTGTCACATAACATGTAAATAAACGGGCACCCCTAAATAAATTTGGTTTTGAAGTTAAGAGCCCTATAGAAATTATTTTGCATTTACCAATTTTTGCATTTATCAATTAGAGCCCTATAGAATCTTACAAAATTATTATTTCTGTGCACAGGCTACAATATGTTTGTGAGACAGAATATAACCAAGTTTTTCGTGCTGGTTGATGACCTGGATAAAGTTGATGCTGTTGCTGATATACGAGACACTCTACGCCCCAGCGGGCTTTATCTTGTTATTCACCGATTGGATGAAAAACCTGATGACTTCCAAATTCGGCTAAAACAGATAACAGGTTCAAATCTTTACCCTGGCATTGTCAAGGATGGCTATACTGTTATACATCAGGTCACAAAAGACAAGGGTAAAGAACTTGTTATCGTTATGGATGGCAGCATTCCACAAGATGGTTATGATTATCTGGGTTGTTTTACTGTGATACTTGTATCTTCTATGGAGCGTAAACAATTGGATCCGGCTATTTTGGAGCTAAATGCATTGAGCTATCGGTACTTCAGCGGTGGTAATTATCACTGGTATCACTTTACTATGCCAAATTAATGGAATCATCATCTTCACTGTCTAATCTTTTATCATGTGTTTTTGCAGTGGTGGCTTGAGAGGCCCAGAGATTGAGTTTGGTGATTTGAAGAGGTTCTAGAGAAGAAGTTGTGTTTGTTAATGTCCCAAATAGAATGTTTGTTCCATGAAAATTTGTTTCTCAAAAAGGCCTTATGTTTTTGGAAACTTATGCCTGTTGCTTTCTGTGCGCAATGAAACAGACCCCCCACATTCATGGGGAGCGCTTAGGCATTTCACTCTCCAATGCTTTGATTATCACTGTATAGGTCTTAGGCTTTTATTCGCATGATGTTCTACGCCTTCGTTGTTTAAGTTTTATGGTTTTGTCCTGTTGCTTCGAGCTATCAATGAACTGTGGCTGCATGTTTGAGAAAGGCAGTGATCTATGCTTTTCACATTGTGAATACTGATCTATGCTTTTCACGTTGTGAATACTGATGGTTTGCGTACCCTTTTCTGAATGTGTGGTTGGAATGGGCCTTGTTGAATTATAGCTGGTTGTTGCTTTGTGCCTTGTTGAATTATGGCTGATGGGTGCGTCGTGCTTGTGATGTTTATGTAAGATTCAATTCCTAGTAAATTGTTGATTAAGGAGTATCTGTCTTTATTTGAATGAGATGTTAAAATTTATCTGCATCCATCGCAATATTTGTAGTAAGGTGTGATGTTCGGACATGTAATATCCACTGATTCTGTTTTACTATTTATAGCAAGTGTAATTTGCTGTGGTTTAGTGCAAGCAGAACAATCTAGCAATGGAACGATCTGTCTGTTGTTAGCTTCAAACCTCATCTGCTATTAACCTAAAGAAACATGCTTTCATATCCTGAATTTTCCGCTACAATTATGATGTGTTATTTGTTGGTGAGTGCCAAAGGTGTTGTGACTAGTTCCACTTATACTTTAATTTCAGGGTGTATCTTGATCTCTTAAAACTTAGATGGAAATCATGCTAGTAATTTGTACACAACTGTTGAAATGTATTAGTATTATGTTTTTGTTAACCAGTATCTGCATTTTGTATGCTGGAATTGCACTTACGTTTTGAGTGAATTGTGATATTAAAGTCTAAACTCTTAACATACCACCATATTCAACCTAACAAGTGCAGCATGTTCCAACCCTGCATTCTATGACTGAAACAACTACAAAAGCAAACCGCACCCACAACCCCCAACCCCAACCCGAGACCTTCCTCCAACCAAGCCGACCCCGGCCCCCTCCTTCTCCGTTGGCGTTGAGTTCGCCGGAGCTGAGGGGAGGGGTCCCATCTCTAGTAGTTGTAAATCCTTAGTATTAGCCTAGAGTTGCCTGTATGGCTTAGAGTTGCCTGTATGGCTGTTGCGCTTCGTCGCGTATTGTGCTCCCTGTTGGCCTTTGGCCTCACCGTCGCCGTCGTCTGCCTTGCTTTTGCCGGTGTCGTTGAAGGTCGATGCTTTCAGGTGAGAAAAAATAAAATAAATCCTCTTCCCTCCCTCTGTCTTCGGTGCAGAGATTCTCGGACCAAGGAGAATAGAAGATGCAAATCGTCGTTGTGGATTTCACAACCATCGCTGGGGAGCCAGAGCCGCCTACCAGCGCGGTCTTGCCGGCAGGGAGTGGTGTGTTCATCGTCGGTGTGCTGTTGTTCTCGGCCTGGGCGCGTTGACGCCGTTGCGGCGATCGGCGCGGCTCCTCGAGAAGGCGCTCCCCATGATCTACAAGTTCATCCTCGTATGCGGCGAGCCCGAGGCGCCAGTCCTGGTGCCGTGCTGCCGTGCTGTCGCTTGCCCTGTGCTTCGGACGCCCGCGACTTCGCCAGCCGCATGGTGGAGTTCAGCTGCGCCTTCATCGACTTTTAAAGCATGCACTTTGTGGGTTTTATTTGGTACAAGTCCTACTTCGTCGCCACTCGCCGGCATCGTCTCTGGCTATGTATAACTCGGCCGCCTACCACAGGACTTCATCAACCTCTTCTCTGCTCCGACTTTGTGCTGTGGTTAACCACAGCAGGCTCTAGTCCCGTACTTCCGTGGTGGGATGATACAGATCAGTAACTTTTTCCATTGGGTGTAAATGTGAACCAAATTTGGAGTGAATATTTACGATAGCTTATCGTGAGCTGTTTGTTGCTCGAACAGTTAGCGTTACAGTATGCCGATCGGTATAGACCATCGATGCCAGCTTCTTACTGACCTCGGCTAAGCTGTACAGTAACTCGTAGCCTGTCACTCCGCTGTTGTCGCTTTTCTTTTCATGCGTCTCCTATCGGCGCCATGTTGAACACCATGATGTTTCGAGCTCCAAGGTTATACAAGTCCTACCAGACATATCTTTATTAATGAATCATGGAATTAATTAACTAAATCTCCTTGACTCTTTCGACCATTTCAATAATTCAACTTGAAGTAGCAGATTCTACTTTATTGTAGACTTTGCTTCACATTTTCAACACCAAAGAATCTGAGGTTTGAGGTACAATCATTCTGCCCGATGTCAATTGTGCAAAGAAGTTTTGTCGAAGATATGTGGGCGAGGGATCATCTGCAAAGTAACCAAGCATCTCTGAATCTTCCTGTCTGAACTCTGAAGTTCAGAGCATGTTTCTAGTATCGTGTTCACTCTGCACTCTTCATCGGCTTGACTGAAAGAGGTAGGGACATTGTTGCCATTAGAGGCTAACACTCTGTTCCTGAACTCTGAACTCTTTCATCTGGTTGAGCTGGGTGCCGAGTAACGAACACTAGCGTGTGGGGCAGCAACACCGTCGACACCAGCGTCGCGAAGTTGGCGCCGTGCCGGTAGTCCGATCCGATGGGCTGCAGGTACGGGCTCAGCAGCGGCAGCCCCATCGCTTGCGCTGTTGGTCAGACAACACAACACACCGACTTTTCAGGGGAAAAAGAAATTCAGAAACAGAAGCGATGGATATGAAGCACGCGATGCGTGCGGCGTGCCTATGAAGTCGATGACGAGGCGGCTGGTGGGCCTGCCGTAGCCGAATGACCCTTTCCGGCTTCCGCAAAGGCCGCAACTGCAGCCACTTCCTTCCACCTGCTGCCAGTTCTTATTATTCTAGGTACTCCTTTCGGTCCAAATTATAACTCCTTACATGTTTGCTTTTCTAAACATATATATAGTTTTTTACGGTAGATATATATTATGTCTACATATGTAACACAGTACAATTTATGTATCTAGAAGCGACAGAATAATTTAAATTTTGAACGGAGTGAGTACTCCATATATTAATATAACAGGAGCTGTCTCTCGGATCACTCAAGTTCTCTAAGAAGACTGACCACAGAAGAATATATATATATATATACATGTCTGTCTGTCAGGTTAGAAGAAAAACAACTTCAGTCTGCAGTACCAAACAAACGAACCAAACTATAACAGGCTATTTCTCCGAAGTCCCAACTGAACTCCTGCGCGTAATCCATGTTCCACTGGGCGACTGAGCAACACCCCCAATCCTACCTGGGGTAGAACTAACTGTGGACCAGGGTACAATGGTGTAAAGGGTCCTGTGTACTCAGGTGCTCCAAATTGTGGCATGAATGGCGATGCACAATGAACTCCAGGCCAGCCTGGCTGGGCAGGGTAACCATGATGGACTCCATGCATTGCTGCAAATGGTGGACGCTCCAAGTTGCCTCTCAGTGCCGCATTCCACATTGCAGGATAAACCTGTGTTGGTAGCTGGGGAGTGCCTTGTCTCAGCTGTTTCTGATTGTTCTGTGGCTGCTTCTCTTCTTGTTTCCGTTTCTTCTCTTCCAGCTTATCTTCTTGTTTCTGTTTCTTCTCTTCAGGCTCATCTTCTTGTTTATGTTTCTTGTCTTCCGACTTATCTTCGTGTTTCAGTTGCTGCTCCTGTTGACGCTTCCTTTGTTTCTTCTGCTGCTGCTCTATCTTGAGCTGCTTCTTACTCTTTGTTTGTTGCTTCTTTTTTTCAAGATCACCTAACAAAATGTTGATTTCTTCACTGATACTGGTGTAGAGGATGGAATTGGTGATTTCATTCTTAGCCAAAACTTGTGCCCTTCTTAGATTATCAAGCTCCTTAACTATAACTGCCATCTGCACACAGGAAGATGCAGAGCTATTAAAACTAATCATAATATAACAGAGATGAAGCAGATTGAGATGAATTATGAATGTATATATTTGCCAAGAATATTACATGTTTTAAAATGAAACTTTATAAGGAAATAGGCCACTCCAAATAGATCAAGCATATAAGATATTAAATTTCCACATATTTTCTTACGAAACTGGGTGAAACAACCACGTGGTCGTGTAAATATGGTTTTTAAAAAAATATTCTGCTACTAAAATAAATTTCTAGCACATACCAACTGTTGTGTCATATTCTTTTGAGATATTTCCATAGCAGTCTGTTTTGCCTTTTCGACATATCCCTTCAGAAGAGAAAGTGGAGGATATTTGTCCACCATCTTAAAAATGGGTGCCAAACTTAAAACATCCAATTGCTGCCCATTTCCGATCAAATGGTCCATTAACTCTACAAAAAAGATGAAATCAGGAAAAACATTAACAAGTAGACCTTACACTGCATATGAGGTGGAGTCAAGAGTTGAAATGATGGTTCAGAACATGCATTCTGATGACTCAGCATGCAAATATGCAAAACAGCAATTAACTAAATCATCAAAAGATCAAGTGCATAGTGATATACTCACTGAGGAGACTATAATATACCCCAAGACAATCAAATATATCCATCAATATCATATTACAAACTATACTGCTTGGATTTATGTCATGCGAAGGTTCAGTCCATGAAATGTACAAAAATGTCATTTGATCCAGAATTCGGAAAATTTCTTGCATGTAACTTCGATCAAGAGGTAGCACCGTGGCCGGCTGTCACAATTGACAGCAGGTAGAGGTAGGTATCAAGGAATAGGTACATAAAGGAAGCAGTCAAGCATCAAAGAATAGGTTCACATGGGAATAGCATACGAAAACGGGCAAGTGGTATAATGTTGACTCTCATACCTCAGATTATTGATAGTTTCATCATGAAAACTAGGATCACTTAAGTAGTCCTCTGTGCAACTTAAGCATAATGTTGACTCTCATGCTAGTTCAAAAGGACCGTTCACTTGAAGCGAGGAAAAAGTATACAAATTTTTAAATATCATGCATAACAGGATAGGTACTTTTGCCATAGTGATCTGTGAGGCTGTGTGGTACAGTACAAGTCTGTAAGCGTAAAAAATAAAATGCTCAAACCATAAGACAGACTCTGAATTAAAGTAATGAGCAGATATTAAAGATCCAACATATTATGTTTTCCCAGCGCAGTTTGAGCAAAAGTGCAGAACATATTATAACAAATAATGCCGAAAGATGTGGCTGTACCTGGGATTCTATCGCCGAGCCCAAGACCCTTTAAGAGCATGGCAGATTTCTTCTTCTGTTTTAACGAGATGTTACCAAAGAGACAGAAGATCTCCTTTGTGTCAAACTCTGTTACAATGTAATAGGAGATAAGGAAGTTAAGGAGGCCCCACGAGGCTAGGCTGCCATCGACACTGTGACTCTCAGGATTGTCAGTCATCTCCTTCCAATCCTTAGCCACCCGCTTGACCTGCTCAATCGTGTCGGCAGAAGGCTTGGTAGCAACTAGAGGCACCATTTGAAGTAGCCCAACACAGCTTGCCCAGATCTTCCTGTTCTTAAATTTCTTGTTGTGTAGGAATAGCTCAACTACATGAAGAGCCAGTGCTGCAGCATCTGGAGCACGGCGAACTGCAGCATGAAACTCTGAATGAACTGCAGCATGAAACTCTGAAATGAACTCGGTGTTGGTGCATATGAGCTTGGCCAACCTCTGTGCATCCATGACGGATCTGCTTGTAAGAGCCCGACTACCCCGGTCTGAAGACACCTCATTGGCCACCACCGCTTTCTTGTCCGTAGCATCTTTGGCAACTTCCAGTGTCTCATGAATGTCCTGTTCTTGTGCTTCCTTCTCCTGCCTCTTGTTGCAAGCCGCCTCTTCCTTGCGCTGCACTAAAGACGCCATCTTGGCCTCAGTCTCATCCATGTCAGTATCCTGATCCTCCTCTTCCTTGTCATGAGAAGCCTTAAAAGCATCTTTGGTATCTAACCCGCCCTTATCGTCATCAACCGCCTGGATCTCCTTGTCAGGATCCTGCTCATTCGCCTTACTGGTCTGCTCCTCCTCCCTTGCCTCTTCATCCTTTTTTATCCCATTGCCAATCTTGAGGTCGGCTGCCTTCTCAACTTCCTCTTCCTCCAACAATTCTTCTCTAGCCCCCTTCCAGTCCTTTTCATCATTGCAAGCTTTATTGTAGTCGGCTTCTTGCATCTCCTCATCGGCCTTCTTCTCCAGCTCTGCAACCTCCACCACATCCACTTCTCTAGCCCCCTTCCCGTCGTTTTCATCATTGCAAATCTTATCTCTGTCCGGTTCCTGCATGTCCTCATCGGGCTTCTCCAACTCCACCACCTCCTCCTCCACTTCCAGCTCTCTGGCCTTCTTCCCATCCTTTTCATCGTTGCAAATCTTATCGCGGTCGGCTTCCTGTATCTTGAAATCGGCCTCCTCCTCCTCCTCCAACTTCTCCTCCTGGTTTTCTCCCTTCCCATCATCGCCGCGAGTTCCACCCAACGCGGCGGCAGCAGC
>JAKNSH010296458.1:0-11192 GCA_027790015.1 Cymbopogon flexuosus
GATGAAGTAGTATATGTCTCAACTTTGATACTTGTGATATTGGCATATTGTCATTTGTCAATAAGAAGGAAACAAATCAAAGAAACTTGCCTCATCAAATCCACGTCACATTTGCCAATCTTATCTGGAAATACACCTTTATTGAAACAAATGAACAGATGGTTGACATTGACCAGCTAGCAGCGACTTGCTGGTGCAGACCCCACACGTACCTACTGTGGACCGCATGATAATGGTCTGTATCTCGTCACTGTTAGTGGCTATGATCACTCTTATTTCTGTTTCACATACACTTGATCCGTCGATCGATCATGCTCATTAGCGTCCGCTCTGCGTGAGGCGGAGCCGCTTACAATTTGAGGTTGTGAGTGCGTGTGTTAATTTGGTGTGCTTTTTAAAGCAGATCGTCCAGGAGCAAAATATCTGTGTTAAATGAGCATTAGCTGCTTCTGTTCTTCATCATAGCGACATTCTGAAGACGCAACGTCTTTCCCGTGTAAACGTGAAGAACGCGTCAATAATATACTCAGTGTTTATTAGCTAGTTTGTCATGGATATATATCTAGTGATCCGATCACTTGGCAAGTTGGCATCCCCTGTGCAACGGAGTTTGTTTTTTTTTTATTTTTTTTATTTAATGTAGAGCCGACAAGTAATGTCCATCACTTTCGAGAGAAAAGCTTTCGCGCGCGGGCCTTACATTACAGTGTGCTGATCTCCAGCTCATGTGGCGACAACAACTTGGCGTTTGGCCGGTGTTGGACCCGGCCCCCCCGTGCTGCAGTTGGTAACGAAAAGATCAGCGCGAGGGCGGTCACGTCGGCGTGCCCAACGACGCCGCCGATGTGGATCCCCAGGTCAACGTATAGCGACGCCGCCGAGAGTTTTGGCAGCTTCCAGCTCTCTAGAGTGAGGACGCGCGCGTATTCACACTCCCAATCCTTCCTGCCTCCCAGGTCCCAGGCACAAGCAGCGCGTTTGGGTGACGATCGGTTTTCCCCAGCGTACCTGCTGCCGTTGAGAAGAAAAATGTTGTTGCACGCCGCACGCGAGACGCGAGGCAGTGTGCTGCAGCATGCGTGCGCGTGGATTCACGGTTGGTGGCGCTCTCGTGGACTGCCAAAGTCTCAGAGGTGACGCGCAGGAGCGGTGTGCGGCGACGGAGGATAATAACGACGTACGGTCAACTGCCCCCTACAGCCCTACCAGTCCATGTGTTCAAAATAAGTGTCGTTCTTATTTTCTGACAAATTACTACTGGAACTTGTAGTCCCCTTTTGTGTCTCTGGATACTCGATCAAATACTGAGACTCCCTTCTACGCTTTGCCAGAAATGGGAGACATGCAACTTGCAAAGGCATAATATTTCGTATCGAAGTCGATGCCTGTACGGCTATATATACATGGCCGAAAGACCTATGAATTGTTCTTATTGCCTCACCATATCATGTTGGCCCTCAGCAACATGCCGAGCTGAAAGCTTTTTTCGCAAAATCTCCTGCACCATCCGCTTGGAAGTTGGGAAAGAGAGATTGAGATGCTACCAATCCTCTGCCGCAACCGTCCGTCGCCGCATACGGAGTGCTCACTGCCTACCAGTACCAGGCTACCACACTACACTAGCAGGAGTCTAGTCTTCTGACCGCCTCTGCGCCAGCCATGTTGATCGCCACTTGCCGGATTCCGCTGAAGCCAGCAACGATCGGCACCGCTGCTTTTTGAGCAGCCCGAGCTTCTTTTCCCCTCCCGATCTATAGTGCCCCTCCCGATCTATAGTGGTCTCCGAATTATGCTCGCCTAGAAGAAGTTTCGATAGATTATCGACCCATTCTTTACAATGATAGTGCGAATTATGCTCGCCTAGAGTCCATAGATGGTCTCCGGCGAAGCATATAAAGCCATAATAATTAAAGCGGAGTGTTCTTATAAAAAAAAATAAAGCGGAGTGTTTTGATTCGCTTAGCTCGACAAGAAAATGCCCCGCGGAATGAATTATAATATTATATATGATCTTTTTCAGTTTCCACAGCATGTGCTGCTGAATGCTGACGATGATCTATGTTGCCAGATGTGGCCACTGGTGGTTAAAATCATTCTAGGGGATTGTCAAAAGCGTCGAAAAATACAATTCACTTCCTTTCTTCGTCTGCTGAAGAAGTAGGTACTGATCAGTGGTGGTGACAGCGATATCTACGATCTTTTGCACACCATCAGAGGCTAGCGGATGCCCATGCATCCACCATACTGTACGCGAGTTGTTCTGAACAGAACGATGAACCGAGAGCGCGACCAAAAAGCATCGATGTTCATCAGTCATACAGAAAGCGATTTGAAGAGGCTCCAGCAACACTACAGTGGGGCTACATATTATTATTCCATGATTGGAACGGACTTACAGGATTATTAAAGTTCATCGTGATAGATAGTACTAGACCTCAGAGACACACCGAACAAGAATCGGAACAGGGGGCCAGTTTGATAAGAACATACGTACAGCAGCAAGGATTGCACACACGGGCACAGAAGCAATTCTGTGTTCCGACCCATCACATTGCTTCCGCGAAGGAAATGCCGAAAACTCAATTGCGGAAAAGATGGTGGAAATATCTTCAGTTTTTGGGTCGTAGTTCTGTGTTTTTTTTTTTTTTTTGAAATAGCTCGAACATGGGCCGAAAGATTACGGCACAACCGAAAGGCCCTGCTGCTAAATGACGAATACGTCACGGCCAGGCCTGATGTCAGCCCAATTTGTCTAGCGTTCTTTTTTTTTTAGTTGAAATTATCTTGCGTCCTTGACAAAGCCTTACCAAGTGTGTGTCTCAACGGAATTCCAAATTTTACCGACGTTCGCTCGGTCCGGGAGTGAGCGAACGTTCCTGCAGAGTGGGGAGAAAAATGACAATACTTATGCTATGACTTCTAAACCGTGTATTATCCAAATTAAACTCCATCTGTTGCGTTCTACGTGACGACGTGAATAAAACTAAATTCTAATCAGATATGTTTTGAATATTTTTTTTTCTGATAGCTATTTATGTGCACTTATGGCGTGTAACCTATGCCATAAAATTTTATGTACTCCTTTTATTCCAAATTAATAACTTCTATGTCGCCATAACTTGTAAGATATAAGTTATGAGCTAGTTATAAGTTATATGTTATAGGTAGTATTGTACATGATTTATGTTTTCATAACTTACGTGTATAATTTTGTCACGTAATAAGTCATAAGTTATGTTTGTAACTTTGTAACATTTAAGATCACGTAAGTCATGTATATAAGTTATGTGTATAAATTATATGTCTAAGTTATAGACAAATGTTTTGGGTCTCCTATATAAAATGGCGACACAATATAATTTTCAAACCGTCTTTTTTTTGCTACAATATAAATTTTCTAAAAAGGAAAATTTGTGGATTTTTTTTTGCCAAAAAAGGAAAGTCGTGTGATGTTTGAAAATTGTTCGCTAGTTGCAGTTCTAATAAACATTCGCAAATTAGTGGCGCCGGTGTCTTAAGCCTCTGGCATGTGATATTCTTCTAGTCGTGTTTGCATTGATAGGGCTTGTGGTCTGGTGCTAGGACAGTTTAATGGGACGCTGGCCACAGGGTTCAAACCATGGTGTCGCAACTTTATTCTGAAATATTTTTAGAATTCGCAGGGTACATGCCCGCGTGCGCGTTCGGTGGTACTACGCGTTTCTCATGCACTAGAGGCACTGGAGGCTTCCCAATCTCTTCTTTCTTTATGCGCGTGTGGTGTGAGTGTGGAGTGTGTGGGTTGTGTGTGTCCAAATTATACTCGATCGAAAAGAAGAAGAAAAAGAAGATGACGATGATGATGATGATGAGCTAGGTAGCGATAATGACTAATCCAATTTGTTCAACGGTGTCTGAACCCAAGTGAGTCAAGACCTCTAACAAGTACGGCCAGTTTAATTAATGAATCGAATGCCTTTGAAATGTCAAGCTTAATAAATTTCTTTGTGCAGACGTCGTATTACATTTTGCACGTATATTAAGTTGTCATGTTATGCATCTGCCTAGATGGAAGCCAAATCGATTGGTCACGACCTGGTCAGGGCTAATTGGCCGAAATCGATCAGATACATGTAACTAAAAGATACGTGCAAATACGAGTCACTGTAAACCTATCATCGGCGTTCCTTGCAGCGCTGGATCATCTCTTCGGAAATTAGCATCGGCCTAACCTTGCGGGTCGGATTTGTTATAGTTCATAAGACGAGAAGAAACAAGTTACACCACGTTGTTGAACACACAACTGTGTGGTTGGAGTTATGCTCGCAGGAACAACTATATATTTACGGTTTTTGAGTTTTGAAAACACTACGTCCAATAGTAATCCAACAATGGAGGCCGCGGAGGAGCGGCGGCCAAGACGAGCTGCCGGCCTCGGCCTCGTCGCCCTCTGCTCATCGTTGCTCCTCAACGTGCTCTTCCTCGCGCACTACTCCTTCCTCTCGCCGTCCCAGCTGCTCGGCGACGGTGGCAGCAGTAGCTGCGGGCTCAGCTGGGCGCTGCAGGCAGCCAGGGAGGCCGAGGCGTTGGCCGCCGCCGACTGCTCCGGCCACGGGCAGGTGTTCTTGGATGGCGTCGTCGGCGAGGACGGCCTGCCTGGGTGCGAGTGCAACCGCTGCTTCGACGGGCCGGACTGCTCGGTTCGAACGCCCAACTGCACTGCCGATGCTAACAGGTGACGTGACCCCCGGCCCATCTCTGACTGGTAAATAGAGTTGCGGTACTGAACGAAATGGTTGGCGATGCAGCGGGGACCCGTTGTTCCTGGAGCCCTACTGGAAGCGGCACGCGGCGGCCAGCGCCGTGCTAGTGCCCGGATGGCATCGTCTGAGCTACGCCACCACCGACGGCATCTACCAGTCCGTGGAGCTCGAGAACCACATCCGGCGTCTGCACAAGGGCGTCGGCAACGCCGTCGTGGACGACAAAACCTTGGTGTTCGGCGCCGGCTCCACGCAGCTCATCAACGCGCTGGTGTACGCGCTCTCCCCGGACGCCACCGCTGACGCCTCGCCACCGGCCCGCGTGGTCGCCACCGCGCCGTATTACCCGGTCAGACAGAAATTTATGACGATGAGCATGCATGACCATCGATGGTCCCGGCCCCAAACGCTCAGAGCCTCAGAGAGTCGAAAGCATCCAAATAATATATAGTACTGACGATCGCCTTGTTGATGGATGCATGGTTTTCAGCCGTACAGAACACAGACAGCGATGTTCGACGGCCGCGAGTACAGATGGGGTGGAACCACGGCTGCATGGGCCAACGCGTCACGAAACTCCAGCGACGGCGCCGGCAGGTTCGTCGAGTTCGTCACGTCGCCGAGCAACCCCGACGCCCTGCTCCGCACGGCCGTTCTCCGCGGCTCGGCGGTGATCGCCGACCACGCCTACTACTGGCCGCACTTCACGCACATCGCGGCACCGGCCGACGAGGACGTCATGCTGTTCACCATGTCCAAGCCATCCGGGCATGCCGGCAGCAGACTCGGGTGCGTTAGCAGCTAGCGTGCAATGTGTGCACGATGAGCATATATATATACTTATAGACGCGAATGGATTGCAATGACACGTACATCCTGTGCGGATTACAGATGGGCGTTGATCAGGGATGAGAAGGTGGCCAAGAGGGCGTACGAGTACGTGCAGAACAGCATCATGGGCGCGTCCCGGGACACCCAGCTGCGGATGCTGGGAATCTTCAAGGTCATGCTGGCCAACCTGCACGGCAAGGACGACATCTTCGCCTTCGGCCACGACGTGATGCGAGCCAGATGGCGCAGGCTGAGCGCCGTCGTGTCGCGGTCCCGCCGCATCTCGCTGCAGAGGATTTTGCCCCATTACTGCGCCTACTTCAACCGCGTCAGAGAGCCATCGCCTGGTGAGCAGAGAAGAGCAGTGCATTTTTCTCAGAATAAGTTTTGCTTACTGAATGTATCTGCAACCCTATTACATGTATGTGGATGTGGACAGCTTATGCATGGGTGAAGTGCGAGAGGGAGGAAGACGACGACTGCTACGAGGCGCTGCTGAAGGCCGGGATCATCTCGCGTTCCGGCGCTGGCTACGACGCCAGCAGCCGGTACACGAGGGTGAGCCTCCTCAAGTCGGATGACGACTTCGAAGTGCTCATGGAGAGGGTCACGGATCTCGTCAACACCGAGAACTACGACGACGATGCTCTGCTCCTGCCTCGAGCTCGATCGAGCTCCATGGTAGGGTAATTGATCTCCAAGTGATGATGAACTCGAGCCAAAATGCAGAGCTCCTCAAGGCCACTCGGCCTTGACCAGTGAAAGTCTTCCCGGCCCATCTGTGGGGGCCGTAAAGGGCCCATTTGGGTTGTCGAATTATTGGGCCATGCAGAAACAAGTGGCCGTGGAAAATAAATTACTAGAAGTACAGCACAAAATTCCAATGTGCAACTTTGAAGATTTCCACTCTTCCGTTCAACGCCATCTCTGTTTCTACTAGTAGTAAATACCTGCTAGATTTAACTGCTGTATTAAGTTGTAAAAAAACTGTTGTATTAATTATTTTTGGATGGCTTTAAATGATAAGGTGATGGACTAAAAATATATGAATTAAGTTCACAAAAAATATATGAATTAATTAGACAATAAATATGTGCATCCATCCAAGTAACAAGAAAAATAATGATTTTTTTTTGAAGATATATGCAACGCTAGTGTGTGGATAAAGAAGGCAGTTTATCCACCTGTTGATGATTCTGGAATCTGGAATCAGGAAGAGATGCGTGAGCGATGACAGCAACCTGATAGCAAAGGCCGATGACAGCAACCGCATAGCGAACGCTTGACGGCAATTCCTGACTGTGAGAGGCCAGATATTCTCCATTTGTCTAAAAAAATGACGGCGATTCCTTCGTCTATCATGCACGGTCGTTCTCACAAGAAGGCAAGATCCCTGTGGAATGCTCCAGTGATAAGAACCGAAGAATCCGTGGTAAATTTTGTAGAGGAAATCACGTCATCGATAATAAAAGGACGTGCCAACGCAGGCAATCCCTTTCGAAGTGGTGCATGGTGCCTCCAAGATCTTTCCGTGGGGTGATGGAGATTGGCAACTAGTAGAATCAGTGGAGCTTTCTATTGGGCGACGTATAAATATACTTACATGTATGGGAATCACTCGCAAACGCAACCGAACCTTTCTTAAGAGATAGGTCCATGCATATAGATCAATTGTGATTCTGCATTTTACGCTCGGGTTCAATGACAATTAGGGCGTCTTCAATGAAAATATAGCCAGTTGATGACGATTTGATAAACATTACGGAGTAGATCTCACATGTAAGCATTTTTTAATTCATATAATATATTCTTTCTCCTCCGATCCATGGTATGGCTTGTTCTCTGGGTGAGCACAGACCATTTTTATTCTCTCTATGTATTGTACGTACGTCTACATTCATATGACGCCGATGTCAGCTAGCGACAGGGGGTGAGACGCCCTGCTTACTGCTTGATCGGATCTCCGATATAAAAGCCGTTTCATCTCACCCAAGACTTCCAAACGGACTTTCCGCGTGAATGGCGTGATACCTAATCCTCGCTAGGATACAATAATCATACAAATCCTTGCATATTAGTATAGTTTCATAGTACGTACGTACAGTACTATATATATAAATCAGCGGCTAGTCACTGACAAAGACGTGTGTTAAGTTTCCGGATCACGAACACAATCTGTCAGAAAACAACTCTACTACAGATTTTTTTTTTTTTAAAGCTCAAGTAGTAGTATAGTACCATCGAACCATGAGTCCATGGCATTATTTATTGCCGGCGATAAGTTCGGAACTGCGGATCCTTTTGCGATACCCTGCGTCCAGTATCAACATAAGGCATTGAGATCCTGGTTCTTCTATCCTTTACGTTCATCACAATATGCTTTTATTATCAATTTCTTTTTTTTTTTAGAAAGGGACTGGATTTCAGTATAAATAAAATTACATTGAATAACGCCACTAGGTCCTGTACTTATCTTGCTCGCATCCAGCTATTTACGAAGCTCCACCGCGACGATAGAAGTGCACCAGATCTGGACTCGAGAACTTCGATCCCAACCAACAGAAGATTCCATAGATATGGAGACGGCGAAAGATACGCACTAGATCTGTATCTTATTACCCGAATATATGTCATATAGTGTCGTCCTTTTCGTTCATCACAAATATAAGGGGCTATTGCGTTTCTACCCCTGTTTTTAAGGGCAGTTTTGATTTTACCCTCGCTTTTCGCCATGTTGCATTTTTACCCCCGCTTTGTAAAAACGAATACTCAGTTTACCCCTACTCCGTTAACAGCAGCTAACGGTGTTAAATGAGCTTGTCAAGGACAACTTTGCTATTGCGAAAATACTCTTTACTTTTCTGAGTTTATTGTGATTTTACCCCTGTTTTCTAACACCGTTAGCTGCTGTTAACGGAGCAGGGGTAAACTAAGTATTCGTTTTTACAAAGCGGGGGTAAAAATGCAACATGGCGAAAAGCGAGGGTAAAATCAAAACTGCCCTTAAAAACAGGGGTAGAAACGCAATAGCCCCCTAATAAATACAAAAAATACCTGTTTAATGACATAGTTTCCTCTTGCGCTTAATAGGAAGCTAGTTTATGAATGGAATTTTTGGTTTTTCATTTGATTTCTATTGGAAATTTCTCACCAGAAAAAGGACGTGTGCAGGTTAAGGTCCAGCCAAAGAAGGTTATTCAACCAAAGAAAGGTGCACAACCTGCTAAACAGGAGTCAAGCGATGACAGCAGCTCTGATAGCTCTTCAGATGATGTAAGCATTGTCCACTTGCTGTGAGGGCTTTCTTCTTGCCAACATACATACTTATTTTTCCTTAATCCTTAAATTAGGAACCTCCCAAAAAACCAGTTGTCGGTTCAAGTAAACCACCTGCCAGTAGTAGCAGCAGCGATGACAGCAGTGACTCTGATGATAGCAGTTCTGATGAGGAACCTGCAAAAAAGCCCACTGTCCTTCCAAAGAAGCCTGTCACAGCGGTTAGTAATGGTTCAAAACAGGTTAAGCCTGATAGCAGCAGCTCTGACAATAGCTCAGATGAGGATGAAGTAAGTATCTGTTTCCTATCTGAATGCGTTTTGAATTCTTAATACTTGGATTTTTTCTCCCCTTCGATGTATCGTTTGCAGCCTGTTTGTATTTATTTTTACATCTGCTATATGTGTTAAATGATGGTTCACATCCTGTTAATTTCCCTTTTTGTGCATCCTGAGCTCCCACAATGCACACACATTGACATAGATGAATGTGTACCCTTCTCTAATAAATTATTGATGTCAAGCTTAACATGGGCAAGAACAATATGTTAGCGAAAGAATTACAGAATTCCGTTTGGGTGCATTGACTGATAACAAGGGATGAATTCATTTGTTTATGGATGCATCTCTAAAAGAAAGGTGCACAGGAGGCAATTAAATGTGTATAATGTTCTGTTTTTGTAAGATTAGACTGCTATAAGTTTCATATTTAAAAATAATATTGAGAGGAACACATGTATAGATATAACCCATGAACTAATTTACAATCAGGCACCACTGTAATTTCTATGCTGGGATACTGTAGTCAGTAATCTCCAATCAAGCTTACCTTGATTTCTTATTTCCTGGTTTCACTGACATTTGTCTTGCTTTCTTGCTTTTCAGAAACCTGCTGCAAACCTAACGAAACCTCCGGTTGCCTCTGTGCAAAAGAAGACCCAAGAATCTGATAGCTCTGACAGTGATTCTGATGATGATGAATTAGAAGATGTAATTGTTTGTGGATTCATATGTTGCACTTGTTTCTATTCATGCATCTTTGTGCCCTAATTTGAGGAGTATAATTCAATATAAGTTCACACAAGACCACTTGTATTTTGGCCAGTTGCATGTACTTCCTCCAATCCAAATATAAGTTCAGTTACAACTCCAGTGCAATCTTTTGCCTTATTTTCCCATGCCTGCCCCTACTTAAATTTAAATGCACCCTAATCAATGAAAAAATTGCCACCTATCTTCATATGTTGCACTTGTTTCTATTCATGCATCTTCAATAGCTGTTTTGTCAAACATAAAGTCCTGACACAAACAATTTCTGTAGGATATTCCTGCTAAAGCTCCAGTAGTAGCCAAGAAAAAGGAAGTATCCACCAGTTCTGATTCTGATAGTGATTCTGAGTCTGAGGATGAGGTTAGTTACCTTACTACAAAACTTGTATAGTCTTCAAACTTATTCACTTCTTAAAATGCTCCATTTTATATTTGCTAGGATAATAATGCTAAAACAGTACAGCCTACCAAGGCTGCTGCTCCTAAGAAGGAAGAATCTAGTGAGAGCTCAGAATCTGACTCAGAGTCAGATTCTGATTCTGATGAAGTAGGTGGCACTTTCTTCTCCACTCATGTTAGTTTTGATTGTTTAGTTTTTAATTCTTCATCCTCGTCTTTGCAGCCTGAAAAACCTACTGTCCCTGCAAAAAGGCCTCTAGCAACAAATAAGAAGAATGAAGAAGTATGCTCTCTTGTAAAATCATGTTTTCTTGACTCATACTCCATCTGCCACTTTAATAACGCCTATTTTGATTTGAGAAGAAGTCATACAGTTAAATTGCTATTTTACAAAATAGTTGTTTTGTATTTCAAAGTGCTTTTATGTACCATGTTGATTAATACTCAATAGGGAGCATATCCTGTGCAAACTAACTTTCCATGAAAACCTGTGCAAACCACGGCAAAAAAGTGTGCTAAATTCACCAAAAAAATCACACATGTAGATGATGTGATGATACACAACCTTGCAAAATATCTTGTCCAAATTCGATTTCGTTTGTGAGATATGAAAATAACAAATTTCTAACAAATCGTCTGGACAGCTTTTTAGCTTAAAATTTGTTATTTTTATATCTCACAAACGAAGTCGATTTTGTACCAGATATTTTGCAAGGTTGTGTATCATTATGTCATCTATGTGTGTGATTTTTTTGGTGAATTTAGACGACTATTTTGGTGTGATTTGTACAGGTTTTCACGAAGAGGTGGTTTGCATTTGATACGTAGCCTAGTTAGGGATGGGAAGGGTGTTAACTTTGCACAACCTTCATTAGTAAATATCATTTAGTCCTCA
>JAKNSH010297013.1:0-12217 GCA_027790015.1 Cymbopogon flexuosus
CTATCCTATACAGCAACAATCAGTCATGTTCATGACGATGAGTACATACTAGCATATATGTTTGATACACTGACATAAATCATTCGGCAGGACAGGCACATGGCATTTCATATGTGGCCTACTACATGCAGTCCTGCACTGTCCTGAAAGCAAAGACATGGCATATACTACTTAACATCAGCGCCAAGCTCCTTGAGCATCTTGTTCACACCAGGTACCAGCTCGTCCTCGCCTCCTTTCTGCCGCTTCACCGCTTCAATGAGACTCTGCCGGATCTTACTGGAGCGGGCCATTTCATTCGTCGTGCCACAGGCGGAGTCCGAGCTCCAAGATGGGCGTCTTACGATTCTGGTCCTTGAATCTTCAGTTCAAGCTGATGATTCTGGTCCTTGATAGCGTCGACTGGAATGAGGTGCTCTTCTGGGGCGGGTTGCTGAACTGAAGTCTTCAGAGCTTGCTGCGTTCCCGCCTTCCTTCCTTCCTTCATCAGCTTCCCTGTTCCCTTCTTCAGAAGCAGTAGTTACCAGGGTGGTGACATATGGGCCTGCTACATGCAGACATGCAGTCCTCTGCTGTCCTGAAAGCAAAGGCACGGCACATCCTTAACATCAGCGCCAAGCTCCGAGAGCATATTGTTCACACCTGCTACCAGCTCGTCCTCGCCTCCTTTCTGCCCCTTCACTGCCTCAATGAGACTCTGCCGGATCTTGCTGGAGCGGGCCATTTCGTCGCGCCACAGGCGGAGTCCCAGCTCGTAGGTGGGCGTCTTACCATTGACGCGAACGAAGTTGTTGTCCATGTAACTGAACGCGCGGCGGATAATGCCGAGGACCCAAATGGCCAAATGTGGCTACGCCACTTGGTCAGCAACTCCAGGCACCTCTTGCTGTCCGCCGGAGCAGAAGCGTCGTCCAGAGGCCTGCAGAGGCTCTGCACTTGAGAGGCCATGGCAGTCTCTACCACCGAGTACAGCTCTCCACCCTTAAAATGTTGGACTAAGTTATAGGCAGCCCTATCACCGACTCAACATAAACCTATCGATTAATCAACCGGGCAGAAAAAGGAAAAAAAGAAAGACACAATGGGAAGGAAGGTGAATAACCTGTACAGCTCCTCCATTGACATACCGTTCGTGTCTTGAGTGTAGATTTTGAGGATGGCCTGCTTACAGATCGTCAGCATTGTGGCACTGATTCTGGGGTCCCATCTTGGCGGTCTAAAACGGTGTGAACTTGCAGCAGGATCAATGCACTGCTCCTCTCTTTCAGTTTGTTCAAAAATATCGATTATTTCTTCCGCACTTGGTCTGTCACCTGGGTTAAACTCCAAACACCTTTGGGCCACCTCGGTGCATACTCGTATCTGTTCCAATTGTATCTCTTCCTGCGATCCCTCCAACTTATGGCTCCAATGTTTCTTAACCTACAAAATTGCAATCATGAGTTATAAATTGGATATACAAAGTTCCACTTGTTCTGTATCATTTGGGTGACAATAAACTAAAATGAAATTCCATGTAGTTAACCAAAACTTAATTTGCTGATCCATAAAACACCACAACCACATCTCTAGTTATGAGTTGTATATAGTTACGATTTACGACTAGCATCAAGATATGAGTTAATTTAACTTAAGGGAGAAATGAACTGCATGTGCTCTCAGTAATGAAATATGGTATGTAACGCCGAGAATGATGTCCTCAAAATAAAAGGGTGAATAATGAGCTTCCAGCCTATATCTTACTTCCTCAACTTCGGGACGACCCTTATCTCCTGTCAGTATCTCTGTGATGATAGTACCAAGATTATGAATGTCTGACTTCAATGTGATTTTTTCCATAGTGGACTAATTCTGGCGCGATATATCCCCTATATAAACAGAAAAAAGGGAATTGAATTCAATTAATTCAAGTGCGATCAGAAAGACTGAACTCCCAATAGTCTTAGTTAGCTTACAATGTTCCTATGAGTTTTGAGGTGACAACATGGGTTTGCAATTCACCAAAGAATCTTGAGATACCAAAGTCTGTAATTTTCGGCACCATATCATTATCAAGCAGTATATTCTCAGGTTTCAAATCTTGATGAACAATCCGTTCCTTGTGAAGATAATGTAAACCCTCGCAAACTCCCTTTATTATTTTGTAACACATTCTCCATTGACGAGATGCATCTGTAAAAGGGAGTCAAAACAATGGGTTTTACTGTCCTTGATTCTTAAACGCAAAAGAATGCTTGAACCAAATAATCTTAAGTAATAAAGATAATAACCGTACCTTTGATGTAGTCATTTAGACTTTTATTAGATACATACTCAAAGCAAAGTAACCTTTGCCGTACATCTGCCATGACAGACTTTCCATCGTGCTCCATCATTTCTCCTTGTGTGTCAGAGCAATATCCTAGAAACCGAACTATATTTTTGTGCTTCGCTTTCATCAGACATTGAACTTCTCCAATGAATTTCTCCTCATTAACATCAATACAATTCTGATTCAGCTTCTTCACAGCAACCTCCGCGTACTCAAGCTGTCCCTGCAGTACTAACATAACTTTGTCAGCAATAACTTGATTTTGCTCAGCAGTTGTGACTAAGATACTTGGAAAACTGAGAGTCTTCACCTTGTAGACCACAGCAAACCCACCATGCCCAATTTTGCGTTCATGGGAGAAATTATTTGTGATGCACTTCAGAAGTGACAATGACAGGGGCTTTGCCTCCATACTTTCATCAAGAAGAATGTGCTCCAGGTCACTTTTTGTAGTAATAGCTCGGGCATCCATTTACAGTTACTACACTTGAAATTAAACAAGAGCAAGTGCATTATTTATGAGGTCACTGGCTCAACTCCACAATGACAAAAGTACGATTCAAAGATGTATCTACATATCAGCCTATCAGGGATCACTCTTCTGTTCCACAAGCATACAAAACTTTGACCCCATAGTTAGACATCAATCGATGGGCAAGACTGAAAAACAAGAGCTCATAATAAACTGCACGCTTACTACGACGAAACAGATCGATCAACCATATCTATTCTAAACTCCACACTGATGTTGTTTTTTCTGAACGCAAAACCACACTGATGTTGTTGCTTAATGTTCACGCCAACCATAGTTTTTTTTCCCCAAAGCTACCACAATCCATTATGTGCATAGAAAAAAAAAATTCGTCAAAAAAACGATTGCACAGAAACAAACACATTGGATAAATATACAAAGACAACCTAATGACTTTTACTTTGAACGATCCATAACATACTGTTCCAGCATATATTAATAATAAGGATAGAATCGACCCGTTTATGAGGAAAACCAGACCGAGAATCATACAACCACTACCTACAAACTACACCATGCAACACTACTTGCAACTAATAACAACATGCGAGCCCAATGAGTGTCATCATTGCCTCACTGCCACACTTGCCTTTTAAACAAAACAATAGCTTCGACTCTACATCGATAGAGCCAGCCAAATCTCAAGCCACACACACCTTGCCGACTATAATTTGCCAACTACTAGTACCAAACACACGTCTTCCAGTCATCGTTGCCGAGGTCGGAAACATCTTCAGGTACCCAAGGAAACATCTTCAGGTCGGAACCCAACAAGGCTGCGCATTGTTGTCATTTTTTTTTTTAAAAAAAAGGAGCCGCGCAGGGAAAGCGTGGACTTTGTTGGTAGTTAAGTCAGCGGACACAGGTGGAGCTTGATAATACTACAGTAAAAATAACAAAAAAGAAACTTAGGCGAGAAGAAAATATATAATTTACTAAATTCCTGCACTAGAAATGATATATATTTTTTTTCTAATTGTGATACAGGTAATTTATTTTCTTTGATTGCCACTTTTTTAAAATTTGTGTTCGTTTCATGCCATTTTCATTCCAAAACTGCCAGACTGATGTTAGCATGGATAAGAATCACTCCATCCTTTGTGAGATGATCCAGCGTGAGATCATTTCATGAATTTTGGTGGAATCAACCCATTCATCATGCTAGTACCAATTATTAGCTTGTGAGGAATAAAGTGGTGATGAATCAACTCATTCTATTCTACAAACCAAATGAAAAAAAAAAGTGGGGATTGAGAAGATGATGGACCAACTCATTCTTTAAACCAAACCAACCCTTCATGGATTTCTTGCTCCAGCATGAAGGAAACAATAGCTATTGTCATTACATTTTACAAAATCCAGTAGAGAGTCAACTAATCTTCTGCTGCGAAGCCTCAACGTACTGAAGCGCAAGCTTCTTCACCTTGTCGCCCTCCTTGATCAAGAAGTTCGCATTTTTGGCGTCGCGGTGGAAGCTCATTACCTTATCAGTTGTTTTCACGACGGACCACTTATATTGATCAACCGTGATCACACCGCTCTTGCAAAGTGGCCTGATCTGCTCTTTCACAAACATTTCAACCTATATACATAGAAAACAAAGAAAAGAAACATGAATGAAGTGAAAATTTTGGTGATGACACCTACAAGAAAACTGTTGACAATCAAATAAGTGGAGGGGTACCTTCTTATATGTAGAGTTTGAGGCATCTGGTGTATTTTTAACAGCTTGATCAGGCGCCCGCTTCTTTGGATCATCTCCACCTTCAGCTGCATGCTTTGGTCTGTCTGCTTTCAGGTCTTTGCTGTTTACTGATGGTTTGCCACTGCAAGGTTTCTCTTTAGAGGGCTCTGAATTCTTTGGTTTGCTGATCACTTCACCATCTGTCACCAAACCATCCTTGCAAGATTGATTAGGTGAATTGCTTGCTGCCTTTTCCATCTCTCTCGAAGCCTCCGCATGCCCAGGAACTTTATCAGGCATGTTGCAATCAACTGAAATTTCTTTACTAGGTCCACTTGATTTTTTGCATTGCTCACTGCACCTATCGGCTTCAGTCAAGTTTGCGGCATTGGTTTTGTTTGCTGCCACGTCTTCAGTTTCTCCCTTGATTGTCAACTTCTGTTCTTCCACAGAATTATGTTCAGGTTGCTGACACATAGTGTCCAGGCTTTGGCCGTTTGCAGCATCAAGATCAGTAAGCAGCGATGAATTATCATCTTTCAGTGAGGATACGTCCTCGGGAATTGACTGCAAGTTTTTGCTCCATTCCTCTAGCCTGGGTTCTCCTGCGTTAACCAACAGAATATCTTTCAGAATTAGTATTTCCTTTGTGAAAGTGTAGGACAATTAGAAACTGTCATGGAATCATTGTTACCTTCAACCTCCGCGGTCCCTCTCTCAGGACTGTTAGGAGGGGAATCGAAGAGGCCCGCTTTTCTTAATGCGTCTTCTGCACTGCTGAAGCTAAACGTATCCTTGTGCACAGTATGCTCTGGTGCAGTATCATCACCTAGTTCACTCTTTTGATCAGAGACAGCTGCTCTGTTTAGAGCCTCTTCCACATCACTGCCAATAACATTGGTATCCTCAGATGTAACCTCCTGTGATATCTGATCACTGCCTGATTCAGTTCTTTTGGTTAGACTTGAAGTGCCATTATCAGATTTTGCCTTGGCATGCTGGCGAATAGCCTGAGAGCAAAGATTCACATAAATTGATTTGCTATTTGACCTTTCATAAATACCCTTTTCTACATTGACAGCATCAGCAATGGCCAATTCAGTATCTGCACATCTGCGAATGACATCCAAATTTGCTTTCTGCAAATAATGCTCAGCAATGCGGTGAAGTTGTGCCTGAGATACATAAGTCTGATTAATAATAACATAAAAACACTTGATTTAGAAGAAGACATAAGCACACATACGCTTAGAGCAGTTATAGGTTGCTGTGCTGGATTTTTTTAAGCTGATATTGAAAAGTAGTGGTGATAAACTCATGTTTGGCGAATCAGTTCACAGTTCAGTAAAACCTATCATCCAATGGTTAATCCTTCTCCATTTCCTCTCTAATAAATAATAACTAAACCATTTTCTGGTATTTCAAAAGTAAAAATATCTAATTCAGCAACAAGGCATAGAAAAGGACAGTTAACCAAAAATTAGAAACTACTAAACAGCTGTTTGACTTTGACCAAACAATGTTATCTTGAAAGCTACGGCAATGCCAAACATATAACTACCTGTCTAACTGAGACTGGAACTTTTTTGTTGCTGCCAGCTGCAAGCTGCGGCCTCATATCCACCGGAAGTTGTTCCTAAGAAACCAAGTACACGTAATGAGTATTTGTGGAGTTATAATTTGTCAATGAACTTTAGAAACATATTTTAAAAAAACGGCACATACTAGTAAAGGGAAGTTTCCCTTGAGAGCATCAGTGCCTCCACTTTGATCTTTGCTTGTAACAGAGCTGGCATTTTTTCTTGCCAGGATCTCAAGAGCCCATTTTCTTTTGTCCTGCTTGATATCACCAGAAGATTGTTTTTTCTTATCCTGGGAGGGCTGGTTTTTTCCATTTTCTCTTCTGCTAGATCCTTCTTTATTCAGAATTGAAGAACTTGGTGCTTTACCAGTGCTGCTGGGTGAACTGATTTTCATTGTCTCAGTACCTGCTGCAGGTATGTTAGAAGGTTTGTTACCATTAGCTTTAATTTGGCTATTTTTATCTAATGGCGCACATCCTGCAAGGGCAGAGAGAGGCCTAATATCATCCTTCCTGGGAACAACTGATGCATCAGCTAAATACAACCTGGACAAAATGGAATTGTTGTTCTTTTCTTCCTTTTTCCCCTTAGCACTTTCCTTGTCCATTTCAGAGGATTTCTTGAGTAGCTGAAGTACTGATTGCAATGTCTCAACCTTTTCAGGATTTATTCCTGGGGCGCAACGGTATTTCCAGAATTCAACTTCCCAATCACGATGCCAATCGCTTCTTCTTCTTCCTGTAGATGTTCCATACAACTTTTTGGTCAGGTTTTCACGTTTCTTGCCCTTCTGAAGTAAAGACCTCCTTGTTCTTATTAATTGTTTGGTGTTAGTACCTTTGGCTGGTCCATCCACTGACTTTCCTATAGCTGCACGGAACGCAGTCAACAGTTTTTCATCAAAGTATCCATCCTTCTCGAGTATATTAGTGCCAGTATCTCTAACTACTTCCCTTATCTCTTTCTGTAACTTTTGAACCAAGGCAGATGATTCTTTTCCTTCTTCCTTTCGGAAGATCTTTTTCACTCTAGGACCAGGCTTATCTCCTGCTCTTCTTCCTACAGGCTTAGCCAGCTCTCTACCAGGATCTCTTCTGTAAACATCATCTTCAACAATGCTCATTATATCAGGAATAGATTTCTGTTGTGAGACAGACACTGACATATCGTCATCGGTAGCTTTTGCAGGACTAGTAGTATGACTATGTGTTGAAGAAAAAACAGAGTTTCCAATTACACTAATGTCCTGCTCTTGCATTTCCAATTTTGCTTTCTTTGCAGGATGGATCACTTCATCTCCAGATGCCATGTCCTCCTCTTCTTTCATGTCATTGCTAATATGCCCATCATGCCTGAAAACAAAACAAATAAAAAGTTTACAGAAATGATATGGACAACTGACATGAAACAAGTGAGGTCTAAGTCCCGAGGATTTTCACCTAAGTGGCAACTGTAGGTTCTGTGCAGTCTTCATCTGCTGAACTGCATCTGTATAAACACATGAATGTTGTCAATCTTACCAGCAGCAGCATTGATTGAAGAGAATATGTATTCTGGGTGCATAATGCAATGAGCATAAGTTTGGCCCCAAAACAAAATGCAGCATAAGAAAACTTGATTGCAGCAGCCATCTCATAGCCACATGAAATGTCGTAGTTGCTGAAGTAACTTAGTTTGACAAATGATAAGAAACAAAGTGATCAACATATCAATATTTTTCATGGTTGCAGTTAGTGTAATACCCATGGGCGTATATATCCAAATAAAGCAAGCTATCAACATGCCATATCTGATCATGCAAATGACCACAACATACCTGATGAGAAAGGTTGTGGAGATTTGATTACAGGAGATAATTCATTATTGCTTTGCTCCACTGCATTCTCCCCTCCAGTACTTTTAGCCTCATTGTTGTTATCTACTACTGGACAAGATGACACAAGCTTTGGTACTTCCAACCGTTCAGTTGACATGTTACCCTGCTCTGAGCTAAATATGGTTGTTGCTGGCTCACGTATTGGTGAAAATTGTAATGATGTTTCTGTTGGCTCAGAATAAAGAGTGTGAACAGCATTTGTTTCAGAAGGTTTATTCTGGGATCTACTGAAAATATCTTTGTTCGGCAGGGAACTAGCATTTGCAACAAGGGCACCTTTGGAATGACTTGGATATGAACTGCAGTTAAATGTTTCATGTGCTGTCTTAAGGCCTAGTGAAGCTTCTGATAGAACACCCCTAGTTTCAGAATGTACGCCGACCATTGATACGACAAGGGCAGTTTCTCCCTCATCAGCAACAGATACTGACACCCTCCCTGAAAATGATGCATTGGTACCTGTCCTATCAGAACCAATCACACACTCTTCACCGACGTTTTGCTTCAAGATTACATCTGCCTCATGTTCCACTTCATTAAAATTGCATCTATAAATGGAATTGATAATTCAGTATCATAAGAGTTTGAGCAAGTTCAGCGTGTACTAATTATTACTTGCAAATTTTTGGACAGGGTGATTCAAGAGTCAGAAGACATCACATTACCTTGGGCAGAGCCATGAATTGTCAGATGCCATTGCTGGATTGAACCCCACACATATAGCATGATACCTGGTTTAAAGTTAAGGATCAGTGAAAGTAGAAGAGGAATATGGTTCCTAAGTCCCAAGTAATAATTTCATAAAGGATAACAAAGCAACAAGTACCATTTATCACAGGAATCGCAAGCAATAGATGTATCCAAAGTTGAATCATCCTCAGCTGCCACAAGTCCATTCCGAATCTTGCAATCACCATCATCCAAACAAACTACTGCCTGAAGAATGTGATAAAACAGAGCAAGCCAGACAATCAACTTCATGGGACAGAAGAGTATGATTGTTTGGAAGGAGATGATGAGTGTTGTCTGAGTATTGTTACTTCTGCATCAATATAGTATGATGGAAAGGAAAGTGTGCTGCTTTCCTCTTGCACATACCAATCATCATCACAGCTGCACAATGAGAAGCAAGAATACTTTGTTCAAAACAATGAGAAATGTAATAGAAGTCATGACATGGTTTTAATTTTATTTATTAGAGCAATGGTTGTAAAAAAAAATATTAGGAATCATAAAATAAGATATATAAAATCAAGTCATTATGGAAAAACTGGTATGGCATGAATTCCCATGAAAATGATGTGCATATGCACAGGCATCCAGGTATATAAAAAAAATTTCCTGCTCCACATGTAAGGTGACTCAAATATCATTTGCTCTTGGTTACTTTGCTTGAAATGATATCAAGGGCAAGCTTTCACTTAGTATTGTGATTCAAACGTTTCAAACCAATCCTCTATTTTTATTGATAATGAAAACACAACACCGAGACAAAAGGCAAAAATATATGATAGAAACAGGCAGCCTAAGGAGGAAACAAGGTGAGCGCAGAATATATAACATACACAGTTAAGTATACTAGTGTTAGACTAACATGTGCGCATACCAGAAGTACAAAAAACATGCTGCTATTGGCCTATACCTGGTTAAAGAGTATTCATCTTCGTCGGTAGCTCCAATTGTACCATATACCTTAACCAATGAATAAGCAATATCAACCAATTAGTGCAATTCTACAATCCAAGGTGAGACGTTGAGATAAACTTTTCTACAACAGAATTATTCCACAGGTATTATGAGAATTCAGCAAAGGAAAGATTGACAATAAAATATATTTGCAACTTACTGGAGTGCATGTTATGTTTTGGAATTCACTTTTGCAAAGGGGGCACCGATTTGTGATGGCAGCCCAATTGTCAATGCATGTATAGCAAAACCTGGCATTTGGAATTCAGATATCTATGCATCAAAATACAGATTATAAAGGGACTTTCATAAATTTGGAAACCAATTACTTCCTCCATTCCAAACTGTATGACGTTTTGGCTTTTCTAGATACATTACTTCTACTATGTATGTAGACATAGTGTACATTTAAGTGCATAGCAAAAGCTATGTATCTATCTAGAAAAGCCAAAATGTCTTACATAACTTGGAACTGAGGGAGTGCTATATTAGCACTTATGCTAATGCACAAGTACTTCTCTAAACTTCTTATATTACGCTACATAAATTAAGTGCCAAGAGAATAGAATGAATGATCTAATCCAAAATAAGAGCATGCAACTCTAGCAGACAGGAACATCATTTGGAACTGAAGTGTTTGACCTTCAAATTTAACAGGCAAGACAAAGAACTGAAATAAGCAAGTAACTGTGTATTATTAGCCATAGACAACGCAGGATCAAATGAGAACGGCAAGCTTAGCTTAGGTATCAGGACTACAGATTTCATTATCGAATACGGATCTGCCCAATAATATATATTCCAAGTCCCCAAATAGTTAAACAATGTTGATCCTGAAGAACTTAATGCAATACGTACTAACAGGAAGTGATGAATCAAATCCTAGAAACTACAAATAAGCAACCAAAGACCTACCAGTGTGAGCAACAATCCAAGACTCCTCTGTCGATGATGATGTCTCTACAAATGCCACAACTCTCATTCTCTGATGAAAATTTTTCCTGCAAAACAGTTTGATGGACTATATGATAGGACAAACATAATATGCTATTCATAGTGATTAGTGTCAGACTGAGCGATTGCAGAAAGGTGGTGAAATGTGCAAAAAATGGAATTCCCATGTATAACAAAGAGATCATTGTTAGTGTGGATTTTTCATCTCTCCAATCCCCCATCACAAGGTGGCAATGTCCAAAGAATTCAAAACAAAACTTGCAGTTTGATGTACGCAGAGCCTCTTCATGGCAAGTTAGAACACAACTAGTAGCCAATGTGGTGAACTGACACAGTGACACCATTTCATACCATGCAAATGCAAGCAATCATCCTTACTCTATATGACAAATGAATCAACAAAATATAAGCTCCAAACATAAGGAAGAACAATAGCATGATAGGTTCCAGGAACAACTATCTGCATAGCATTAGTTCATCCCTCACTGAGCAACTCAATTAGCAATACCAGCAGCCACTAGCACGACAACCAACAAGGAAATTCAGCAACAGCAAAGAAATATTCGCTCCACTAGTTCACTAAACACAGGTAAAAGCTTTGAAGGCGCACAATACCAGTTCATCCATCTGTCCCAGAGTTCCGCTCGACTCTCCATCAACGTCCATTTCCCACGGGAACATCTTGGTTGAGCTTTGGAACGAGCACAAGCCAAAATCAGCAACAATTCAAGCTGGGTAGAGCCTCCGTCGCAGTATGATCGCTTGCCACTGGAACTGGAATTGGGGTAACCTGGCACCAATCAGTGCCTGGGTATCATATCACCGGCTCCGGCGACCGGGCAGCGCTGTCGACGACGGGGAACTGGATTAGATGAGTAGCCCTCCTCAATTTGCCGCCGCGCCGCCCCCAGTGGTCCTCTCCTCGACGTGACCGATCCGCTGCCTGAGCCCCGATGTGGCCGCGCCGCTGCTCGATTTGGCCGGAGGCCGGCGCTAGCGTCCGATTTCCTCCGGTGAGCGGCGAGCTGTGGGTGGCGTGATGCTTAGCCGACGGCTAGGGCCACGTGGGCTGGGGTGGCGCGGGGTGTTGGGCGGCGTCGGCGACTCGGCGACCCAGCGACGCCGCCGGTCGTGGCTTTCCTCCGAGAAGAAAAGGAGAGAGAAAAAAAGGAAAATGCCGTTTCGTCGTTGGGCCATGTCATCTCGATCGAACGAACGCTCGGCCCAACCCAGACCTGAGGGCGTCATTGACCGTGGGCCTTTTAGAGGCCCAGCCAAACGCCCAAACCCGATCCGGCACTCAAACTCTCAAAGTCGAATAGAGAGAATTTTCTTTTCTAAAAAAAAGAATAGAGAGTATTTTCGTTCCTTCTAATTTTCTTCAGTGAGGCATTATTCGATGAGATTTTTGGTAAATGTACAGGTTTTTTAGGTGACGGGTGACGATATTATATTTTTATTTTTAATTTCATTCATTCAGTGCAAGTAGAATTTTGGGAGGATACAGATAAAGTTCATGAGTCATGATAAAGAATTTCCGTATGTCACCGGAAAAAAATAAAGTTTCTTTTTATCATTTCTAATAGTCGGA
>JAKNSH010297427.1:0-10968 GCA_027790015.1 Cymbopogon flexuosus
GGCTAGGTTAATTTTCTTTCGCGCTGTTGGGCTTGGGCTTGGCCCGCTTTGGTCGGCGGCCCCACTTGCCAGGGACGCTAATATCATGAGCCACTGCAGAGTGGACCCAATAGAAAAGAAGAAGCGGCTTCCCTTCTTTTACCCCCCACCCAAGTTCGCTCGCGGCATCCGGTTTCCCCCTTCCCCACTTCGAACGAACTCCTCCGTTCGATCGAGCTCAGGTCCGATTAGGCAGGTACGTGCGGATCTCCCGTCGCTTCCGATGCGCGATGCTTGCTTGCAGTCTTTATTTGATGCTGGCCGCGTGGATTGGCGGCGACCGGTGTGGATTTGGCGAGGCAGTCGCGGGGAGGAGGGAGGGGTTACTAATTTCGATCGCTGCGCCGCCGATTCCCCCAGTCTTTAGGTCGATTTTGCTCATTTCTAGCAACGCTTCCCCACCGTTGATCGGTGTTGATTCGGTAGATCTTTGCTGGGAGGCGTGATTTTGAGCTTGTTCGTCAATTTTTTCCCCATCATCCCGCGTAGAACTCCATAGTTTTGCGTTTTTGCTATTGCTGCGGTTTCAATCTGCGTTATTACTACTAGGCTGTCAGGGTTGGATGAGTGACTAGGTTTTGTTCGTATCGTGAAGTAAAACACTGTCTAGAGCAGTAGACTAGCAGATAAGGAACTAAACCATGCCCCCATGAATTTCAGGTTCATTGTGGAGTTGAGATGAGTATAGGCATCAAAGAGAGCATGAGCACTGTCAGTGGTACAAGGCGTGCACCAAGGAGACAGTCGCAAGATGGGTCTGCCGATAAAGTATTAGTGATACTCGAAGCAAGCACCCCGGTGGCCGGGAGCCGTCGTGGACCACCGATCCCTGTTCCAGGTGCCCGAAACTCTCCCATTGATGTGGAGGCCATCGAAGATGAAGTTCAGGCAGTATCCCCGTCGCGAGTACCCCCGCCAGTATAATTCTCACATCATCTTGAATTTAAACAAGTACTACACTTTTCAATAGCGTTGTTTGTTCTGCTAGTGTCATGCCATTGGGTCAATTGGTGATTTTAAGGAGCAGCCTTTTACAGGACTTCTCAAACTCTTTACTGTTGCTGTCATTCCTGTTAAATAACAATTTTGTGAATGATAGTTGTGCTAATATGTTGACCATCAGCTAGCACTTACATCAAAGCATATTGTATTCTGCAGAGGAGGAACAGGAGAACCAGGAGGGAAACTATAACAGTGGTTGACTTGGACGTTGAAGTTAGCCGGGAAGGTTAGTTTACTGTCTTCGTATCATTGTTCTTGTAGAATTGGTGTAGCCTTTGTAATGGTATTTGTTCATCAATGCAATATCAAATCACAGTTAAATTCTTCAAATTGTATATTCAACAACACAGACAATTTGGGTTGGTGCTTGCAATGTGCCTATGGCTGTATCTCAGATTACTACATATTAGGACACAAGCTACTGCGATAGTGGTGACACGTCTCTAGGCTGTGCAGGAAGTTAGACTCATGTTTCTCATTTTCTAGTTTCTTAATTGACTGGCTTCTATGATACTGCACACTGCCTACAGAAAAAAAATTTGTCAACTCACATCTTATTTCCCTCTGTGATTTAAGACTCCTATCTGTTACCATGCATTCAATCATATATCTATTGTGATGATGATGCATTTGTATCTTCTGCACAGGGAACAAACGCCAGAGGGGACATCGCCTCTCTTCAGATTGGGGAGCAGGATCCAGCTTGCAGGTATTTATTTTGTAGTCTTGATTGAAGGGAATAACTTTTTCAACTTCAAAGATTGGTTTATAGAAGACCTATTATACTTTCAGCTATTTAATTGCATAAGGTTTCCTGTTAATGTCCAATCCTAACTTACACGTTCAACATTCCCATATAATGTTATTTATGTAACTTTGTCCTCTCAGTGGCTTGTTTTAAATTCAAAATTTTTCAAAATTTTCTTGACCAACCAAGTCTTGGAACACATGCTTACATGTTATTATTATGGTTTGATATGGGTCTGTTCACCTTCTTGCTAGCTGCCAACATTTAATATCTATGACTATCCAAATGCTGTCGTTGTAAACTTCTAGCATCATGTTATTTTCTAATGTAGGTGATATTTACTCACTGGCTTGCTATTTGATTTCGAAAATTTCAGCAAAAGGCTGCCCTTTATTTGATGCTTGCCCCAATTGCTTTTACATTGCTCTTGCATTGATCTTTAATTACATGTTTCTATTCGATACAGTCAAATGCCGTACAAACTACCAAAGAGCCTGCCAAGGAAGTCCCCAAGGAACCATTTTTTACCTGCCCAATATGTTGGAGTAAGATGGAGGAGCCTTCCACAACGACTTGTGGCCATGTCTTCTGCGATACGTGCATCAAGCAGGCCATCAAGGTTCAGAAGAAATGCCCTACTTGCAGGAAGGCGCTGAAAATGAATAGCGCTCATCGTATTTTCCTTCCGAAGGCTTCTAGTTAAGGTGAGCTGCTTTACATATCTGATGGCTAGTAAACTTTTGGGGCAATTAGCTTAACCTCTTTGTTATCTGATACAGGTCCATTGGCTTTGTCAAAGAAACTTCTGGTAACATAAGGCTGTGCAATGTACAGTGAAGATCAGGAGTTCTTAGGGTGAACAGCAGATAGATGTTTCACCCTAGTCTGTATCATTAACTACAACACCAAGAGCTGATCATGAAAACTTCCTGACTAGGGAAGTGGATATCAGCCTCAGTTTTACTCGCCTCTTATTGAATCCATATGGTTCCAGAATGTTATTGTGTTGTATGTATTAGGTTATTACCCTAGTGAATTAGTGTAGCTGGGATTTGCTTCATTCTAATGAGTTGAGATATTTAGCATTTTGGATACTATACTCGTACTACTTTCTGACCGCCTTCGCTGGCATCTAGAAAGATTTTGGCGGAGGCGTTTAACTAATGTGGCCTGCTATCTACGGCCTACACCAATCCACTATGGACTTAACCTGTACATATCACCGTGTGCACACAGCCGGTGCTAGCGATGCAGAATTTAACAGCCAAAAGCCGAAACACATCTTCAGATAGCACAAAGTAGCACATTTCATATGAATGTATCAATCTACTTTCATATGAATGTATCAAGAACCCTGGAAAAAAATGTAATAAAATAATTAAAAGATGCAGATACTGCTAACTTGAAATTCAATCCAGCAGCATACACAAACAATTCCATTGGGGTTCTGTCAACTAGTTCAGCACCACGTCACAAGCCACACTGCAGGCTGAGCACACACAAAGGCGGAAGTGTGATGTAGCTTATACTACTAGTTTACACACTAAAAAAGCTTGAATAGACGCCAAATCTGAGTTAAGCCTTCGCCGGCAACTTGTTCATCACGGGGCTTATCTTATCCTCAGGGATGCCCCTTTGAGGATCAATCTTGTAGGTGTCGTAGAAGTCTAATATTTCCATAGAGATATTCTTAACCTGGGAATTGCAAGTCACAAAGTTGGGCAAAGAAAACAATACAGAATAAATAGCTCAGAAATCAACATTAGAACTGCTTACTATGTTCATGTCAACACGGAGCTCTTCAAACCATGCTGTGGTGTCCTTATCTTTCAGAACACTTGCTATGTATATGCAGGCCAGAGCAATCATGTAGGGAGGGTATATGAGGATAAGGTCCATCTTGTATGTATCGTTAACAAGGCCCCTGCAAGTCACAAAAGGACATTTTTCTAATTTTTTTTAAAAAAAACAACAACAACCAACAGGTCTCGCTGAAGACTGAGCATACAATATCACCCATAGTTAGATACTCATCCTAAAACTAGCGCTAACAATTCTAGGTGAATCAATTTGTGTTGTTGTGCCTAACTGTATCACACTAGCGTTTGGCACAGGGCCAGCTCCAGCTCTGGCTCCTGCCGTGAAGCCATTCCAAACGGTGGGTGCCAAAATGGCTCTGGCGAAGAAGCCCATAGGGGCTGGAGCCACAAAAACGTGGCTAGTCCCGGATTCTAACAAACTACCACTAGAGCCGTTTTTGCCAAACGTTTTCCAAAAAGACTTCAGATCCACAAGAGGAGCCAGAGTCGAAGCCCTTTTAGGAGGAACCGGAGCCCAGAAAAATTGGGACAAATTCAGAAGGTAGAGAAAGGAACCTCTGAAGAGATATAAGTATTTGCTTCCAATGGTATTCCATACCAAATGCAAAAAATACTTAGTCTTAATTAAACTATTGATGATTTCAATAAACCCTGCAAGGAATGAGGGTAGTTATCTTGTTCTCACTTGTTTACTCATGTGATGTGATAATGTTTCGAAAGTCCAAGTTTGGCCAACAAAAGCATCCAAGAGCCCAGCTTCAATAGCATATAAAATGCTTCATAGAAATAACAAGACACTGAAACACAAAACACAGAGGGCTGAAAGTCCTAAGCAGAATAAAAGTTCCTTTTTCCCTCAACTGTTAACACTGAATCATGCTGTTGATAAAAGCAGTGCTTACCAGGCAAATTGTGTCAGATCTGTTATGCCAGCATCCTGCAATAACCTGCAGATAGGGCATCTATCAACTTGGAGTTTCACTAGAACAAATAACCGAAAGCTAGGGAGATACGAGAAAGGTATGTTCCACAAAAAACACCAGCGATTACACAGGAAACAGATTCTTACTGTAAGAGAGGACGATATGGATGGAAAACAACCAAATAATAGTCAAGCGCTTCCAGGAGCTTCATTTCCATTTCAAGAATATCCTTAATTTCAAACCGATACTTGTCATCGGAACCTGCACTTTGAAGAGAGGGAGAGAGAGAGAGAGAGAGAGAGAGAGAAGGTCATCTACTGCAGTTTTTCCAAGTAAATATGGCAATAAACATTGTTATAAGACATACCACACATCTTTTTTATGTAAAAGACAAGAAGCCGGGCTTGCACTGTGCTCTCCTCCACCTTAGATGCCAAATACAAACAGGTAGGTGCAACCAAACGAGGATCATAGTCTGACATGCTCTTCCTGGAAACAAATTTCGTATTAGACTAAATTCTCACTAGAAAAATACACAAGTTAACAGTTCTAAAAGGTGAGCACTACCATACTAGAGGACAGTTGAAAAAAATTAGGAAACAGTTCTACAAATCTTGTAATAATAACACTATGTTTCCTTCCTCTAAGTAGTAAGACCACCAGTTGAATTTAGAAGTGATAACTCTACAATGCGTACGAACAAAGATGTGCATGCAGTGTATCCTCCTTACATAGAGAAGCATACCTTGTATACACACGCCTGAAGTAAGTGACTGCTGTAGCTATAACCCTGAAATAACAACACTTTAGGGTCACAAAGATCGTGTCTTTACATACAAGCTAAAGACAGGATGGAACATGCATGTTGTGTGAAAATTTCATTCGTTTGAGATGCACTCAATATTACTTTTTACAGTAATCCTGTAAGTACTGTTGCACTCATATGGCTCATCGACCCTCGACCCGGATTCGTCGTCCCCAACCCTGGTTCACTGGTTCATAAGAATTCTATTTGAGAAGCTCAGCTTTCTCTTAATGATGCCAGAGTTTGATTATTGCACCTGGAGTAGGGACGTCAGGGACAAAACAATGGAGCAGGAACAAACACTAAGGTGGCGTTTGGATGCACCATGGGTTTGTGATATGGACTGGGACTGGGATATAAAAAGGTGGGTTTTGAGAAGGATAGTATCCCATCCTTTTCCAATGTCCTGCACTGGGTTTTTCGATTGGGGGAAATCTTTAATAATAAAGATGCTCCTCATCAAGTCAGAAAGAAAATCCAAGTAAGTTTAAGCATGGCCACAGCAAAACAAATCGAGTTGGAAAATCTGAAGATTCTCTTCATGACATCTCTGAAGCTTTACTGCAAAGAATTTCCTCAAAGAAGAAGCATACAGACAAGAAGTGACGAAACAAGTAAACATAGATCCAACCGAAGTTGCATCCCAGTAAACATCTGAATGTGCTGATTTTCAGTTAATAAACCAACAACCTATATGATGTCTTATTTAACTATTTTAGAGCAACTCCAGCCCAAACCCCTACTGAGCCCCTATTCTAATTTAGGGACTCGAGCAAAAAATGGCTCCTATTTGGGCTCCCATTTTAGGAGGACTCCTAAATTTTAGTTCCAGACCCTCACAGGAGGACCCTATTTGAGGGGAACACTGATAGGGTCTTGGGCTAGAGTTGGAAGCAACTTTGGGTCCCTATTTTTTTCAGGCCAGCATGCAAATGGAAAAAATAGGGATCCAATTTGCATGCTGGGCTGGAGTTGCTCTTAGCATCTATATAAGTGACAACATGTAGAAGGAAAAATGCCAAGTGCAAAATATAGTAAGAAATCAAGATAACAAACAAGTTTCTTTTATCAGTACAAAAGAAGCAAATAAATCAGGTTATGCAAACAAGGCCTAACCTTTGCCTAACTTTAACCTGCTGTGCCAGCCTCCAGATATCTGAAATCATCAAATGCTTGTATTGGTAAGGCATCCAAGAAGACACAAGGTGTGTCCTAATGCAGAATGGACATCAATCAAACCCTACATGAAAAGGTGAGATGCTATAACAGATATAAATGTATGGAAATGAACTATGTGCTTGGTTTCCTTAAAAATACAGAGTCTAATTTAGCGATACCCTAATATTATGAATTAAGACTGCGCCAAATTGATCAAAGCAAGGGTTGCAAAATTCAACTGAAATGATAGGCGGGCATTTGATCTTAGAGTCACATAAAATTGCATGATACAAAGGCACAAAGCACAGGATGCTCATGGGTATAACTACATATACAGCAAGTTATTTGTCATAGTCGCGGAAAACTGGCAATCGTTTGAACATCAGATCAGTCTACATTTGATATACGCCTAAGGCCATAAAAGACTAGCAGTTTTAACATCTAACAGCGCATGCTGAGTTTTCTATAACTTTTTTAGTACGCTACATAGAAGCAGGCAGAATCTAAAGCTGGTTCACATCGGGGAAAACGCTCGAGCAAGGTGTCAGGAAAAACGGAGGGAAGGATGGGAGCTCACGGAACGACATATGGATCTTGATGAGGCGGAACTCCTCCGGCGTGATGCCCCGCTCCCGGTCCGCTGCCGGCACCAGGTCCACATCCTCGGGGTCCAGCAGCTGCTTGCTGCACATCCCAGCAACAACAGCAGCAGCACCGCCCTAATCAGCCACCAAATCGGAAGGCACGAACGGGGAGGAGGGGTCGACGAGGCCGTCCGGGAGGCTTACCAGTGCGACGACGTCCAGAAGTTGGCGGCCATGGCGGACCCGCGATCCCGGCGAGCCTGCGGTCTGCGGAGAGTCGCCGGCCGAATCGGTGGAGGAGAAAATCGAGAAGTGAGGGGACCGCCGGTCACTCTGCTCTCGTCTCAGATTGATCTTTTTTTTTTTTTTTTGAGCATTTCTCGTCTCAGATTGTTTGCTTGACCATCAATTGGTCAGGCCGGCCCAGCAGCTAGCATTATGGGCCGGCTCGAGGCTTACGAAGCCCAAATTGCGCTACTAGGCTGGATTTTCAAGTCCTCAGAAAACCCCAAAGGTTTCGCTGGGGACCTAGTTCAGGCTAGGCGTACTGTTTCCCCTCAAAAAATAAAACAGTCACGTATTGAACTTTTCCTGAAAAAGAAGCTATCGTAAAGTCCTAAAAAATGGATTTCATATCCTACAGTCGCCTGATTTTCTGCTTTGGTTCAGGCGATCGATCTCAGTCACTGGATCTTCATCCAACGACCCAGATCTTTTTTCTAATTAAGATGGCGCGGGTGGTGCGGCGAGCCGTAGCTCGTATGTTGAGTCCTCCAGATGTGGAGGTTGCCAGTCACGGGTTCGAGTCCGCTTGAACCTCTAATTTCCCACCAGAACAGTAGATGTGGTCAGGATGACGTGCCTGTCATGTGCGAAGCCAGGAGGACTTTGAATATCTCTCTGCTACGTGAAAGTCTCTTCGTCGTATAAGTGTAGATCTAGCTTACGCGCTGGGGTGTGAGTGTACGTGAGTTCACATAATACAATTTATGCTCGAAGAGTTGAGCCTAAAAAAAAAGACAGACACACTATTGAACTTGCAGCGGTGCACATGCACACGCGCAGCCTGTATTGTACTCCATCCGTCCCAAAATAAGTGTCGCTTCGCTTCCCGAGAAGCAAATGCCGGCAATTTTTAAAAATAATAAATATTATCGATTAGTATCATCGGAAAGATCTTTGAATCTAGTTTTTTAACAAAATTATTTCAAGATTCAAATGTTGCATGTATTTTCTACAAATTAAGTCAAACTTGCGGCACGCATCCCGGGACGACGGTCTTTCACGGACGGAGGGAGTACCTCAGATAGGTGGAATAGGTAGAAGGACGGCGTCGGTTTGTACGTCGTCCATCCTTGGGTGCTGGCTCGAAATAATTTAGTCACTGGATCTTCATCCAATGACCCAGATCTGACCCGGATCTGTCCATCATCCTTTTTTAATTAAGATAAGATGATGGAGGCCGAGTCCTGATTTTCCACCGAGAACAGTAGACGCCACGATGGTAAGGATGACGTGTCCGTCATGTGTGAAGTCCGGAGGATTTCAGCTAGCTTACGCACTGGGGTGTGAGTGCGTGAATTTATGGTGTAAGTTAGTACGTGAGTTCAGATACTACAATTTATACTTTTAAGAGTTGAGGTAGGAAAAAAAAATACTATTGAACTTGCAGCGGTGTACATGCACACGCGCAGCCTGTATTGTACCTCAGATAGGTGGAATAGGTAGAAGGACGGCGTCGGTTTGTACGTCGTCCGTCCTTGGCTGCTGGCTCGAAATAATTCAGTCCGACGGCGACGACCTGACACGTACGTACGTACGTACGTACTGTATCAGGCAAGAACGCGACCCAAATTAAGAGACGGGGATGAAATGGAATGGAACGATCGCACCACACAAATGCCTGGAGCCTGCCTTCACATGGTGTCTGTGTCTCACAAATGCAGCATCAGCTTGACGTCTCAACCACCGTGGCTCTTGCATGCATGCATGCATGGCCGGCTCCACCTCCACGATGCACCACGGCCTCGCATGTAATGTAATGTAACATTACCTGACAGAAACTTTTGAAGCCGCCCCGGCCCTTATCCAGTCTCTGATATATCTGAATCGACCGACGGGTAGAGGGGTGTGACTGTGTGAGGGAAGTTGGCGTAGATCGATCGGCGACAACGAAAGGCGCCGGCGTGTAAAAAGAAAAAAGATCCAAGGGGCGAGACAGCGAGGGCGAGACCGCCAACGCCACTTGCGTGCGTGATCATTGTGCGTTCGTCTCATTATGAACCTGAATGATCAACCAATCTGCTACTCCTATGAGAACAAACTCTACTGGCTAATTCTCTCAATATGCAAGCTATCTATATTACCAATCCACTCAACGTCCACTAAGTTGCCACATCACCCCTCATTCATTGGTTGGATCGCTCGGTTTTTAACTCTCTGCCTTTTTTATTATTTATTTCAACTCTCTCTGTCTTGGGAGTGTTGAGTGGCGGTTTACTGATTTTTTTAGCATCAGGCAGGCACCCGATCGACGGTATATATGATGCTCTCCCTTAGGTTTTTAGCATTCGGCATTGGTTAATTCAAGTTATTAAACCGAGAGGTACCCTTCGAAGGGTCAAGAATCCGGGCCGGCCGGCTGAAACGGGCAGACAGCAGCAGTGATTGGATTGGAAGAGACAACAGATGCTGCGACTGGATTTGATTTGACTTGCGCTGACTGGGTCGCTGCGATAAGCGACAAGGGAACGCCGGCAAACAGTGCCGTACTGCCAGCCCGCGTAGTATTTCTACGGTATTACCTCGATCCGTGAGAGGCTGAAACACCATCACGTAGCAAGTCTGCAACTGTTAATCAAAATATATAGAGAAAGAAAAAACAAACAAGTTTGGAACACACTGAATTTTTGTTTCTGCGTGTGGGATTAAAGCTTTTTTTACAAAAATGGATTGATCGGGATTCTCTCTCTTTTTTAAAAAAAAAAATTGATCGGGATTCTCTCGGAGCACAAACTACATGCACGTCGAATAACTACATGCACGTCGAATAGTGGCATTGATGTGTGGTGTTCAGGTGTACTGTAGACTTTACTGCGGTGATCGGTGAAGAAGTTGTCTGCCGCAAGGTCGGTGTAGATGTACCGCATATGGCGTATCATCGCCGGCGCATTTCTGGTGAGTCTTGATACATGGTGCCACTACGGCACTACCAGCTGGTCTGCCACCAGACTACCAGTAGGGCATAAATTCTGGGTGCAATAGCCAAATCATGGTGCGTCTGAAAAGGATCCGTCGTCGGATCGTATATTGGTTGGCACTGGATCTGGTATTCTTGCATTGGACCACCGTACCGCTGCATTTATAAATTATGACACTGAAAATTGACTCCAGTCGCTTGCGATTGCTGCGTTTCATTTAGCTATAAAATAGTACTAGTAAATCACTAAATCTTATTTCATCTTTCTTAATTTTGACCTGTTTTGGATACTCATGCACCTGCTGTGTAGCTGTGCATACGTTAGGGCTATTTTCTAGAGTGTGGCAACATAACCACAACCAAGGGGCTTTAAGATAAGTAAAACAAACCAGAAGCATACTCGTGTTGCTGAAAAAAACCAAAGTTTTAAGTTCAACCTCATGATGGATGGGGCACGACGATATCATGACTGATGAGGATTATCCATGCCAAAGGATGTTTGGTAGGTTTCTCGTCAATTAATTCTCGCGGCTAACAAAAGATAATTTGGTTATAAGAGGGCCATTGAGAGAATAGTACCGTGAAGCTATGATCCCAAAATAAAAAAGCACTTTCTTCGATTCAAAAATTAAGAGCATATTAGATACAGCGTCGGCAAGCTCCTTTGAACAAATTTGGAGTACGTGCAAT
>JAKNSH010297512.1:0-11482 GCA_027790015.1 Cymbopogon flexuosus
AATGAGCTCCTCAACATTGAACTCTTGCCTCTTATGTTTGAGAGAAGTAGCAAAGTACTTCCAAGAAGGTGGTAACTTAGCAATTATACCGCCAGCCACAAACTTGTCAGGCAAAAGACAAGGAAAAAGCTCAAGTTCCTTTGCTAGTGCTTGAAACTCATGAGCCTGTCCCACTACAGATCGGTCCTCAACCATCTTGTAGTCATACAGCTGCTCCATGAGGTATAGCTCACTACCAGCATCAGTAACTCCAAACTTTCCCACAAGTGCACCCCACAACTCTTTCCCTGTAGGAAGGATGATGTAGCTTTTCTAGAATTTTGAATCAAGTGCGCTTATCACTACTCCTCTAAAGAGGTTATCATCAGCCTTAAACTTAGCCTCATCCTTAGGAGGCAAATTATTAGGCTTGCCCTTAGAGGTATTAAAACATGACATTGCAGTAAGCCACAATTCCATCTTAGCTTTCCAGATCAAGAAGTTTTTACCATCAAAAGGATCATGCTTTAACACAGCAGCAAAACCTCTGACAGAAAAATACCTAAAATTAGGTTTTTGGATTGTTAGATAATTAGGCAATTTCCATATCATTTTAATTCCATAAATTAACATTATGATGATGACATATAAAAGATATTTAACAATTGAAAGCATGTTATCAAACATATCCATAAGAATATGGAATATGTGAACAATATGCATGTGAAGCATTTATATATCATAAACATATAAACAAGAAACATAACTCATAACCGCAACAGACATAGGACAGTATACGAAACAATGTAACAGAACTGATAAAACATATAGGCAGAAACATCTGAAACAACACGACTGTAAGACAGAAACAGATATGCTGAACATATTACTAGCAGGGACAGATAACAGACATCTCATAAAACGACATGATAGAACAAATGAAATAAACTCAAAGCAGCATACGAAACGACATGGGTGATCTACTGAAACATGTACGATCTGGAAAACGTAAAACAGATTGAAGATGAACAATTCATACCCTCCCATGCGCTCTGATGATCCAGATCCTTGTCCAACTTCCAGCGTCGTGTCGTGGGAGATGATGAAGAAGATCTCTCCACCTCTAGGAAGAAGATGAAGACGATGAATGGCGGCGGTGATTTGGGCAGTCGCGTAGACGCTCCCCAAAAACCTAATTGCCTATCCCCCGTGAAAGGTCCCGAACGGCAAGGGCTTCGGAGGCACCTGCCCTCTCGCTCCTCCGTGCGCGCGGAGTTGCGAGATGGTGGTAGCCATCTAGCAACTGAATTGAGTTCTGGAGTGTGTGTTCTCGGGTTGGGAGATGAATGTGAACTAAGTCGCACAGACTGAAATAGCAATATGAGATATATATACTAGGAGAAGGGCATGCCAAAGGACTCACGGCATGGAGCCAAAAGGCCTCACGTATGGTCACTTGACTCTTCTTGTGTACAAACTCGAGTCGAGCAAATTCACAATCCACATGACCACAGAAAGAAAAATGTCCGTAATTTTCGGATCGACGCCTGAGGCGACTCACGAGGCGGCGTTCCTCCCGACCCCGATCTAGGCCACCACCGCCGGCGACCTCGATCTGCTACGCCTCTGGCCACTCGGCCAGGGTGTCCACGCCCCGTCACCAGCCTGCAGTTTGGTGCCGGCCACCGCAAACCATCGGTTAGCCGTACTGGCGTCGCCGTCCACAGAGTCTTTAGGTTTTGCCGCTTAGGTTTTCCTGGGTCGGGATTTGTCTGGTGGCTGTGCCGTTCGTGCAGTGCACCGTGTTGTGCCCTCTGATCGATAGCTGATGGCGTCGTCAGGAGTGGGCGGATCGAAGGGGAAGGGTCGTGGCCCGAACCCTAGCGTGGAAGAGTTGCTCCGGAACCTCAACCTCACGGGAGAGGAAGGAGCAGTCCTGGACTTTAGTGTTGTGGAGGATGATGATGATGCCCTGGCACCGGCCGATCTGGCTCTTGTTGGCAAGGTGCTCTCACCGTCGCCAATACATGTCAATACCGTGCGCTCAGCAATGAAACCTGCCTGGGGCAATCCGGTCGGCCTCAAGCTCCGGCAGATCGGGGAGAAGGGAGATAACTTGTTCCTGGTAGAATTCGGGGATGCCTGGGACTTGGAAAGAGTGTTGCTTGGTTCGCCATGGATGGTGGGGAAGTATGCAGCCCTACTTCAGGACTATGATGAGAAGAAGAGTGTGTCTTGCATTGTCTTTGATCGTATGGAGGTGTGGGCTCGTATCCTTGATCTTCCTCTGGGATGGATGAACCGTACAAGAGGATCAAAAGCTATGGGGCTGATCAGTAATGTAATTACTATGGATGTGGACGCCGAAGGTAAAGCTAGTGGTTCTTTTCTGTGGGCTTGTGTCACCATTGAAGTGGACAAGCCGGTTAGACGGGGGGTACTCCTCAGGCTGAGTAAGAACGAGGACCCCAAATGGTTTCGTGTTCAGTATGAGAAGCTCCTGTATATCTGTTTCTCCTGTGGTAACCTGGACCACTCCGACCTGGACTGCCCGACACCAGCATTGCATGGGGAGGATGGGAAGCTCCCATATGATGTCCAGCTCCGAGCCCCGGAGGATCGTCGCCGTCGTATCCAGTCCTTTGCGGCTGCAGCGGCGGAGTCTTTTGGAAGTGGCTCGCCGGCTGCATCAGGGGCTCCAAAACAGTTCAGCAGATCTACTGGTAAGGGCTCCCAGTCTGGCTCACGTAACCCTGATAGTTATGTGGGGACTCCGAGGACCCGGAGGTACAGTCCCCGCCCAAGCAGAACAGAGAAGCTACTGCTGATGGGGGTGTGGACAGTGGGCAGGGAGCCAGTAGGCGCCTTGACATGTAAGATGAAGGAGGTGACCGATGTCAGAATGACCGGAAGAGAAAGTCTAAGGTTTCTACACCGGCTACTATGACTCCAGATTTGAATCTCCCCCCGGGGGGATCATCGGCATTGGTGCCGGCCAGGCTGGTGAACTCGAGGGTGAGTCAACTAGATGCAGGTGCGGACAGTAGTGGGGGAAGTATGCTCGAGACGCTGAAGAAGCAGAAGCGGGCAAATTCTTTTAATGCAAGATCGGCGGCGGCTGCGGAGGACAGCCCCCGCCGGGCACCATGAATCTCCTAAGTGTGAACTGTCGGGGCTGCGGGCGGCCCGAGGCAGTTCAAGAACTCCGCCTCTTAGTGGAGGAAAGGAGACCCACGGTGGTGTTCTTGATGGAGACAAGAATGGGAGAGGAGCGAGCTCTCGGCTTGAAAAACGACCTTGGCTTCCCGAACGCCATTGATGTTAAGTCGGAGAGGCTCGGTGGTGGCCTGATGATGTTGTGGCGTCCGGATGTTGTAGTTGCTGAGTTGAGCAAATCTCGTTCGCACATTGATGTAGTCCTGTCTTGTGACCGTCTTCGAGTGGCGCAATGGTGACTGACGGGCTTCTATGGCGAACCGAGACGAGAACGGAGGAAAGAGAGCTGGTATCTGTTGAGATTCCTGCGGGCACAGTCTGCTGAACCTTGGCTGTGCTTAGGAGATTTTAATGAGGTACTGTCGATGGAAGAGAAGATTGGGGGAAATGAGAGGGAACAATGGCAGATAGCAGGCTTTTAGGACGCTGTTGATGATTGTCAGCTTACTGACCTGGGGTTCCACGGGCTCGCATACACCTGGGATAATCGACAGGAGGAGGGTAGCAATGTGAAAGCACGCTTGGATCGCGCCTTGGGGGACAATAAATTTATGGAGGCCATGGGCGAGTCTGAGGATTTTCACATACCATTGGTGGAGTCTGACCACGCTGGTCTACTAGTGGAGGTAAGGGAATGGGCCCCTGCTTTCCAGCATGGTCGCCGACGGCCCAAACCTTTTCGGTATGAGAATATGTGGAAGGATCATGGGGAGTACATGGAATTTGTGAATCGGTCTTGGGACCCGGGTCTGGGCTCAACTGATCTGGCTACCATGGCTAGTGCTCTATCATCGCTCCAAACGTCGCTTAAAATATGGGACTGAGAAGTATTTGGCTCGGTTAAGAAGCAAATTAAGGAGCTAAGGGCAGAGCTGGAGGAGGAACGGGGTAATACTCTATATAGAGGCCCCATGGTGAGAGAAAAGGATATCATGGCCAAACTATCTAAAGTTTTGGCAAGGGAGGAAGTAATGGAACGTCAACAGTCTAGGATATCCTGGCTCCGGGATGGAGACCGGAATACGGAATTCTTTCAAGCCAAAGCGAAAGCGAGGAGCAGAACAAATCGTATCAAGTTGCTTAAAGATGAGAATGGTCAGTTCTTTGCTGAGCAAGAAGTCCTAGAGCGTTTGGCCTGTGACTTTTATCAAAAGTTGTTCGCAGCACAGGCTGAGCTGCAGCCGGAGCTGGTATGTCGTTATGTTCCAAGGAAGGTCACGCCAGAGATGTGTGAGATTCTTAACAGACCCTTCTCGAAGCAGGAAGTGGAGACGGCGTTGTTCCAAATGGCGCCAAATAAGTCGCCGGGGGTCGATGGTTTCAATGCTGGCTTCTTCCAGACTCGCTGGCAGCTTGTAAAACCATGCGTCCTCTCTGCAGCGCTCTCGTTTTTGAATGGTGGCGAAATGCCGACGGAAGTGAACCGTACATTGCTGGTACTTATTCCAAAGGTATGTAACCCACAGGATCTCTCGCAATATCGACTGATTTCGCTTTGCAATGTTTTATATAAAATTTGCTCCAAGACCATGGCAAATCGGCTTCAAGTCATCCTCAATGATGTGATCTCTGTGGAACAAAGTGCCTTCGTGCCAGGACGGTTGATCACTGACAACGTGTTGATCGCGTACGAATGCATTCATTATCTAAGGAAAAAGAAAGGGAAAAAAGGAGACTGCGCTATTAAGCTGGATATGGCTAAAGCATATGATCGGGTCGAATGGAGATACCTGGAGGCCATTATGGGGGCGCTGGTGTTTCCGGAATCCTGGTGTTCGCTGGTTATGAAGTGTGTTTCGTCAGTCTCATTTTCTGTCCGTGTTAACGGGGTGTTTTCGGACAGCTTTGTTCCTTCATGTGGCATCAGACAAGGGGATCCAATTTCGCCTTACCTCTTTTTGCTGTGTTTAGAAGGTCTATCCAGCATGATCAAAAATATTGGTCCTCTTTATGTTTCTCGAGGGGTTCGTGTTAGCAGACATGCACCGTGGATATCTCACCTGCTCTTCGCTGATGATTGTCTAATATTTACTCAAGCTTCAGCAAAGGGTGCAGATCGAGTGGCTGGAATCCTAGAGGATTATAATAAAGGGTCCGGTCAGCTTGTGAACAAAGGAAAATCGGCTATTTTCTTCAGTGAAAACTGCGATCAAGAGAGCAAGGCTGCTGTACATTCCAGTCTTCAAATCCCAACTGAAGCATTGGGAGAAAGATAACTGGGGTTACCGACGGCGGCCGAAAGAGGTGCAGCAGATGCTTTTAACTACGTGCCGGCAAGAGTGCGAGGTATGGTTGCTGGGTGGGCTGAAAAAACCTTGAGTAGTGCAGCCAGGGAAGTTCGAATAAAGGCGAATGCACAGTCAGTGCCGACCTACCTGATGTCATGTTTCAAGATGTCGCCGGGGGTCTGCAGGAAACTTACCATAGTAGTGTCTAACTACTGGTAGGGCAGCTCACTCGACAACCACAAGATTCATTGGATACGATGGGAGAAACTCACGAGACCTAAAGGTGAAGGTGGCCTGGGTTTTAGAGATTTTGCTCTCTTCCACAAGGCGATGCTTGGGAAACAAGGGTGGAGATTGATGACGAGGCCGGATTCGCTATGTGCTAGGGTGTTGAAAGGAAAATATTACCCTCATTCTGATTTCCTTTCAGCAACCAAAAAAAGCGGAGTTCGACGACGTGGAGGGCGATCCTCCATGGGCGTGAGGTGTTGAGAAGGGGCTTGATCAAGCATATTGGCCCGGGTGAGGTCAAAGTGTGGGAGGAAAACTGGATCCCTGGTGTTGGAGCGCTCAAACCTTTGGTTCGAATGCCAAAGGCGACGGCCGACTGGGTACACGAACTGTTTATACCAGGCACACGGTGCTGGGATGAAGCCGCGGTTCGCAGATCCTTCATCGCTATTGAGGCAGCTGAAGTCCTCAAGATCAAGCCTAGTCTGAGATTTGATGATGACATCTTGGCATGGGCTTTGGAGAAGAATGGATGCTACTCAGTTCGGTCGGCATACATGCTGTTGAAGCAAGACCAATCAGCAGCTGCTATGGCAACGACGAGGGAGACTTCGACGTCGAGTAGTACGGACTGCTGGAATAAACTCTGGAAACTTGACGTCCCTCCCAAGATCTGAGTATTCTGGTGGCGGGTGCTAAATAAATCCTTGCCGTCTAAGTCTGAACTCAAGAGGAGACATGTGGCGAGAGAAAGCTATTGTGAGGTATGTGGTGACCCCGACGAATCTCTATACCACATCTTCTTCAACTGTCCAGTTGCCAAGCGCTTTTGGGGTGAGGTTAAGCTGCTGCTAGGGGTGTCAGTGCCGAACTTACCCCCTTGGTCTTGGGCATCGGAGATTCTTCAGCCTGGGGTCTGCAGTACTACCACTTTAGCCATGGTGATCTGCGGCGCCTGGGCATTATGGACAGGGAGGAACGCTAGGAGGAATGGCAGGAAAGCGTGGGAGCCGAAGGCCATAGCGAAATACATCTCATCTCTGATGGAGGACCTGTCATCTTTGTGACGTCCGAAACTCGCTCCTAAGGAACTAGTGCCAGTTACTAATAATAGAAGAAGTAACTTCCATGATCAAGCAACATAATTGACAAACTAAAGAGTCCAAATGTCTGTTCGTATCTCATACCGTACAAAATAGTTAGAAGAAGTAACTTCCATCATCAAGCAACATAATTAACAAACTAAAGAGTCCAAATGTCTGTTCGTATCTCATACCGTACAAAATAGTTTACCCAATAAATTACACACCATATAATTTTAATTAATTATTAAATTTAATATGGACCTAGCCCAGCGCGCACCGTTGCAGTCATCAGTCAGCTTTCAAGACTTGCTCTGGATGGATCCAGGACCGGGCTAACGGAGGGTCGTTGTTCAGATGCGTTTACACCACGAAAGCGCTATCCATCCGTGCCATCTCCTACTACCCAGACCTCGAACTACAAGCCGAGCTAGGTCGCCGGCAGTGGTGGCGCGCGCTAGCTAGCTTTTTTTTTTTTGACACCTTTCATCTGGATACAGTTGTAGCATCTGTTCGGATACAGACACACACCTACACCACACACGCACACCTCATTCACACCAGCTGTATACAACCAGACCTACAACTATACACAGATACGAAGACGCGTCCTTGGAGAAATCACCAGAGTCGTCAAAGGCTCCGTAGACTACGGATACGTTGCAATCTCTTTGTAGCTCCACACGTTGAGAGACCAGTAAGAAATTATTATGGGAAAAAATCCCGGTGAGAACACCAGCGTCGATGGCACGGTACGCTCCAAAAGTGGTCGAATGATTTTTGGCTCCGCCTGCTGGTCCCACACGAGGCCCTCCTCCCAGCATAGTGGAGATATAGATCGATGGTTTTGGCACACTGGTGTTGCTGTGCTTATGTTTATCCAGATTGATGAGCGAGCTAGTGACAGTGTAGACGTGTAGTGCAGCATAGGAGTGACCTTGTCGCTTTCGTGGAGGACGTGTGAATTCGCTGCCGTAAGATCTAGCCGGGGTCCAGGGGACAGCAGCCCGGGATAACATAAACATATTGTTAGCTTTTCAACATAGTATGATCTAGCAGTCTGCTTGCATAGTGCCGGCCGGCCTAGTTGTGGATAATGCCATAATTGTGGCAGATATCATGCTAAACGAGAGCTTACAGCAGCCACCATTCGAGATTCCAAATGCCAGCCAGAAAGATCAGATCAGGGAGAGACCGGCCGGGGTGTGTCGCCACCTGCATCGGCGATTCACAAACTACGAATGCATTCGGAGAATGGAATGGGTCCCAGGACCAGGATCGATACCATTATAAATTATTTCTACTATACTAGAAGCGTTAAGGTGTTTTTGCTTGATTGAAAAGCAGTAGCAGCGGCTGAGATTAACAATTAAGCATTACGTCAACAGGGCATACATATACATATAATTACTGGATAGTCCTAGCTGGAAAGATCGTATCTGACTAAGAAACAACATTAGTTTAGCTCAGCACGTTTGTGACCACTTATATGGGCCCCCTTACAGCATGGTAGATACTTTTATTTAGCATACTCCCCCATCCTATCCTAAATATAAATAACAAAAATCTTAAAATTTATCTTGAATTAGAAGTTATTCTGGATTATTCAATCTTATGCATATGTATCCGCCTTTTTAAACCCGTCTACGCACGTCTTCTTAAAATACCGTCTTCTCTAAAATAACTAAGAGCTAGTATAATTATGAGCTTATAACTAAGTTGGACAGCATTTGTACTGACATGGAGGAGAGAAGAGAGCAGAGAGTTTGGCTCTTATGCAAGCACCAAGAGAGAGATATGTGTGAGGAGTAGTAGGAAAGAGAATGAAAACATGCTATAATAAAATATTTATAGACAAATAGAATATTAACTACTGTATAGCTTGGATCTTATAATTTGGCTTATAACCAAGTACTTCACCCTATTATTTGACCTTTGCTCTAATGTAATTAGTAGTAGGAATCACTTGTATATGTACACGTATGATTTACTAGAAAATTAGATACACTAACAATTGGTTCACTGATCTGTGAATGTTAAGTTAATCTTTTATCAGATCTTTTATTCAGTTCTAAGATTGTTTGGATACATTGCGTTTGAAGATTGGACCCGGGCACCCGGGGAGTAGTATACTACTCCCTCCATTCCAAATTGTAAATTATTCCGAGAGTCTTGGAGGGTCAAAGCTTTTTGAGTTTGACCAAATTTATCTAATAATCTAATAATAATTAGAATGTCAACTAAATATCATTAGATTCTTCGTTAGCTATATTTTTATAATATACTTATTTGATATTACAAATCTTTATAATTCTCTCAATAATCTTGGTCAAACTTAAAATACTTTGACTCTCTAAAATTTTTGTAATGACTTACAATTTGGAATGGAGTGATTACGTACGTACAGACACGGCCAGAGGCTGAACCATTTTCTGCAAATGCTAGCCGCCATAGTTTTCCTATTCCAGGCCAGTAAAGACACCCACCGGCCGGCGGCCGCTCCGATCCTCGAAATTTCAGCACGTTTTGGGATACTGCCGCAGCTAGCGCCTCCGGCTAGCTTTGCTTTGGCATCGATGCTCCAGCCGACCACAAGTTTTCTCTAGGGCGTAGTACTAGCAGTAGTAGGCTGCCATGTCGGCGAAGAGAGCGTGCTTGTCCGCAGCCGTGTCCCGTGTGCCAATGATTCGCATTCGCCACCTCGCCCGAAAAGACGCTTTGTCACGGTGCGGACCGAGCTGGAGCAGGCGAGAGCTTCCGGAAGGAACGATTCCTGATTCGGGTGGCGCCGGCCTCCACGCCCGCGGGGCCGCAGCCAAACCAACAGTTGCTGCGTGGATTGGATTCTTGAGATTCCCTCGATGGATGGATGACGATGAGGATCCGCGGCCTGCACGTTCCGCTTTTGATCACGGATGACGATATGATCTGCCTGCCCTGTCCGCGAAGAAAGCACAGCAAGGTCGTGGATATGCGATTTCTTGGATGATGATAGGGGTATTTTTTTCCCCCCTTCATGTATACCAGTTATTATGCATGTTTTTTCGCTAAATCAAGTCCCGTTTCCCCATTTATTTAGTCATCACATGGTGCTGCCTTTGGAACATTCTAAATTTCAGATGCTGACGCCAAACACGGAAGTCGAAGAACCACGTGCACGCGCGATTTGGAAAGCCGATCGAAAGCCAGAAAGGCAGACTAGTAGTGAGCGAGCGGATTAGCGGAAGCCAAAAGGGCTACACACACGCCGACGCCGCCCACGTTCGCTGGATTCGGCTGACGCTCGCACCGGACCCGCCGCGCGCGCCACCATCGGATGGAGGATCCCAGTCGGCGGCCGTGGGCACCGCGTACCTCGCGGATAAGATCGCAGTACCGGTGCACACAGCTTTTCCATGTCACGTCACGCTCGTCACTCATCAGCAGCCGCACCAGAATCTCACAAGCCAGCCAGAGCCAGCCATCGTCCGGATGAGATTAGCAAAAGGCGGCCGCTTTCGTTAAGCTTCTAGTTAATTCCCGTCATCTCGTGCGCTATTCCGCTAAAGACCGACGATCCACTCGTCCCGGCCAACGATTCGCGGCACACGAACACGAGCTAGTTTAGCTTATCCGGTTCGATCGGAGGTGGGGGCCGGCGGGGCCTATGCCGACGTGTGTGGTGGCGTGCCACGGCCGACCTCGACGGCGAATGGCCGGTGAACCTTTGCGCTCTTCCCTTTCTCTGCGCTCCCCCTTTCTCCTCCCCAGGAGGCTTGCACTTGCACTTTAGCTTGGCCGCCGATTTTGAGGCTCGTGAGAAGCTGCACGCCTGCATGACTGCATGAGGCACTTGTTTCGCCGAGGAATTGGTATTCGTTTTCTCCTTCAGCCTCAGGTACGAGGTATGAGGGTACGAGGTATGAGTATTTGCTATACGGAGGGAGTTCGCAGTTCCACTCCCGCGGGCGACCGTACGGTTCGCTGTGCGCGGTCGATCTCAGCGGAGTGGCATCTTGTGCTGGCTTCCCCTCGGTGCTGTATGTGGAATTTTCAGCGCTGATGTCACACTGATGTAAGCAGAAAAAAGTATTTATTTTCAACTTGTTATAATTTTTGAACTGTGTATCTATTTTTAATTTCGTCTACACCGATGTGTTCTATGTAATGAGGGGAACAAAATTAGATCATACTTGAATATGTTTTGAAGAAATTTTTTTATTTTTTTTTTCTTATACTATACTCATTGTGTGTATAATTTTTATTACAATGTTCTGGTACTTAAGTTATATTAAAAGTTATATGTACAAGTTAGATTGTAACTTTATAACATTGAATATCACATAAGTTATCTGCATAAGTTAAAGTATAAGTTATAGAAGGAAAGTTCTGCGTCTCGATTTATAATTTTGTTTTTTTTTTTTTTGCTAAAACGTTAAAGTTATGTGTTTTCACATAATAAGTTAAACATATAAGTTAGGAGCATAACTTAGAAACGTTAAAGATCATATGTTAGTTATGTGTATAAGTTAAAATTTCAAGTCAGAGGTATACATTATAAAATGAAAGTTAAGCGACCGGATTATTAACATTTTCTTTCTTTTGCTAAAAATAGAAAACTTTCCAAAAAGGGAAGATGCGGGATTTTTTTTGCCAAAAAAAGAAAGTCGGAGGATGTCTGAGATTGACCGCTGGTTTTGATTCTGGCGGGCGACCGTGAATTAGCAAGGCGGGGTGGAGTGCACAGGGGGCAGCTACGCGTACACG
>JAKNSH010297941.1:0-16574 GCA_027790015.1 Cymbopogon flexuosus
GAAAGATTACCCCTGTCTTTGTTTATGCTTTCGGCGAAGTGGTTGGCGTCATTGGTGTGGTGTGGCCGTGTGGGTGATTGTGACAGCCATTGAGGGATTTTTTTTTTTTTTTTGACAAGAAGCCATTGAGGGACTTTGGCATCAATCTGTAGCCGAAAGGAACCTAATGCATGATAGCATTTACTACTAGTAGCTAAGCTCGGTGCCTGGGTGTCCTCTTCGGTCCGACATTGGAGGAATAGAGGACCACTATTAGATCTTGAGGCTGTTGGGTTATGAACTATGAGCAGTCGTCAGAAGTTACCAACCTCTCGCCTTGCCTGTTGCACACTTACAAGGACTGTATCCTGGAAGAGATGAACAGCATAACAGGATGTAAAGGTAGTATTACAGCATTCCAACTGACTAGCAAGGAAGAATTGCTACAGTTCATTACAAGTTCAAGTAATTTGACCCTTGTTTAGTTGCCCAAATCTGGGTATATATGCAAAGTTTGGATTTTATACTGTAGTGATACTGTAGCATTTGGTAAAAATTGTCTAAACATTGACTAATTAGACGTCTCGCAAAGTACAACCAAACTATGTAATTAGTTTTTGATTTCATCTATATTTAGTACTCCATGCATGTGCCGGCATTTTGATGTGATGGGGAATCTTCTTTTTGCATAGTGGATTTGGTGCAAAATTTGGTGAACTAAACCAGGCCCAAGAAAATAACTTTGCCGGTGTTTTGTCCAATATACAAATACAACCTCGTATAGTTCTTATTACTCCAGGACAGGGCTAATTTGCTTGGGATCCTGGTTTGTCACCACTTGGAGGAAGTTATGATTTTAATGTCTTATTACTCCAGGAGACAACTAAGTAAACTATTCGCATTATTTCTAGGTATGTGAAGACTACTGTTGATACAGGTCCTAGTGTGGAAATGATTAGGCCAGAGAACAGGAAGTGGTGCCGACAATTTTGGCATTAACCGAAGATGCAAGGCATCCAAGGATACACTTAGTCTTAGATAGGATGATAGGGGCACTGCTGCGTTACTAGCTAGCTGGTCTCTGTAGATGTAATATGTGAATCAGGAGGAGCTTGAATAATCATATTTTTAATGTTTCTTTCAAAGTCTTTCACTGTGGTATGTTGCCAATGATTTTCAGTATTTTTCCCAAGTATATTTTCTTGTTAATTCACGGTGAGGATTGACGAAGTAACCTATGGAAATAAGGAAATTTAAGCTGGAATTACGGTTTGCCATAGTTACCATTTTTTTATCTTCTTTTTGATGTTTGGTTCACTATTGAATATTGATTGCCATGTTATTCAGAATATATAAGGAGATTTCAGTAAGAACTTTATTCTTCACCTTTGCATCAGCTGCCCAATTTTGCAGATATTTTGAACACAATTCTTCAAAGAAAATTTTCTCCCTCTATGCATTTGTCTGTTTACAGTTCATTTCTGTTCTTCATAAATAAAATCTGTATTCTTATTCTGTTCATTCATGGACGGCATTTATTTCAGGAAGAAGAACTCATGAAAGTTGAGGAACTAACAGTGAAGCTGGAGATGGAACTTTTTGTTAAGGAAAAGGAAACATTTAAGGTCTTGAAAGAATTACAAGAAACAAAGCAGGTTATAGATGGCTTGAAAGTACAAATAGAGAAGGTAACAGCGGAGGACACAGTTGCTGCAAAAGGCTGTGCTGATACGGGGATGGTGCATCCACTTCCTGCTGTCGAACAAAAATCCAGTAGCCATACCGAGCCACCAATCCAGAGCACAAAAGGTACACAGTCCCCACTAACCACGTTGATCAAGCTGAATCAGGCAAAAGCATTCCTTAACACAGATACTGTCAACATGTTAAAGAGCCAGATACAGAAGGAGAAAGGTTCGCTTGAGAAAACCCGTGAAAGGTTACAATTCAACCTGGGGAAGGCTGCATCACTAGAAGCAGATTTGACCAAAACTGTTGCACAGCTGCAGGCAGTAAAAGCTCCACAACCTGTTCTTGAGCCTTCTGAAATCTGGTTGCAGATGAAGCACTTGAATGCTGAGAAAGCAAAGCACAAGAAGGTGTCAGAGGATTTGAGGAACGAGATTTGTGAATTGACAGCTGCAATCGAGCACACAAGGTCTAAGACAAAGACTCTGCAGTTCAGAATCCTCATGGCTGAAAAACTGAAGGAAGCTTCCCAACGTGGAGAATCTATTGCTCTTGCAGAGATGAAAAAACTGAGCAACGGGTGGGACCTGAATGCCACTACTTCTAATGTCGCACTCTCTGTCGAGGAGCACTCTACGTTTGTGCTCAAAGCGCAAGATGCGGATGGTGCTGCTAGGAAGAAAATTGATGCAGCAATGCAAGAGCTAGATCAAGCGAACCAGTGTAAGCTAGAACTTTTGGAAAGAGTAGAGGAAGCAATGGCAGCTGTCGAGACGAGCAGGAAGGCTCTGGAGGAGGCCCAAAAGAGGGAGGAATCTGAAAACAAAGCAAAACTAGCAGCTGAAGAGACGCTCCGAAAATTGCGGTCGGATCAAATAATCCAGAACTGGCGCCCCATCAACAACAGTTCTGTAAAATTCAAGAACACGGCACTGGCAGTGGCAGCACCTCGTAGAGCAGCAGGATCTGGGATATACGATGTGAACGGCCTGAGCCTGGTGACCACGGGGCAGAACAACGTGAAGACGGTGTCCATCGGACAGATCCTGAGCATGAAGCTGGACCGCGAGCTTGAGATGACAAAGACCACAAACACGAGGAAGAAGGTTTCTCTCGGGCAGATCCTGAGCCAGAAGTACGAGATGTTCTCTCCGTTGCGGATAGATCATGACTGCGCTTCTCGCAAGCAGTTCCAGCCAAGGAGGAAGAGGATGGGGTTCGTCGTGTATGCACTGCTGCTCGCGAGGCAGAGGCATAGGAGGAGGAAGGCTGCCTCCTGCACTCATGGTAGCTTCAGCTAGTTAGTCTGGATGGTCAGTACACTGTACTCAGTCGCGTTATAGTCGTTTATATACTTTATTATAAGAGATCGGAATAATGTTACCTGTGTAATTAGTTATATTAGTTCTATGAACAAAGTTGTAATATGTTTAGCAGCTATTAGCTATTCCCTGTCCTGGTCACAATTGCTGTTGAAGGGTGCTCGCTGTGTGACTGTGTAGTCTGTGTCTGCGTGCACGTCGCATTCCTTACTGGGCCAAATGCTACCAGTGCTCGTCGATGGGCTCGCGCATCCTCTGTCAACAATATTTTCTCACTAGTGGGCCTTGAGTACCGCCATGTGATATTGTGAACCAAAGCCCATGGAACGAGGAATCCGCTGATGTGAGAGCCCACGTGAGCCCAACGATTCCGCTGCCCTGCGCTGGCCCCCTCTGTCCGCGCGTACCGGAGCGCGCGAAAACCACGTCTTCCCGCCACACCGCGCGCCAACTCCCGCCAAAACGCGCCGCCTTCATCCCCCACCATCTACCCCCAAATCGAAACCCTCCCGCCCGCCGCAGCCCCCATTCCCGCGCCGCGACCCCTTTCCTCTAGCAGCTCCGCCCGCTCTCTTCCGGCCTCGCGCTCCGTCTCCGAAGCCGCAGGCAGCCATGGACGTCAACGAGGAGGCCATGGCGGCGCACAAGCGCGCCTTCCTCGACTTCCTCGACCAAGATGTAAGTCCCCTCGCCGCCGTCCCTAGCGCCGCCGCCGCCTGTTCGCCGGGTCCTCGGCTGACGTTCTTCCCTCCCACCGCAGGTCGGGAAGGGGATCTACATGCAGGCCGTCCGCGACATGGTCCAGAACAAGCGCCACCGCCTCATCATCGGCATGGACGACCTCCGCAATCACAACCTCGATCTTGCCCGCAGGTGTGCCCCGCCGCTGCCTCCCTGTCGCTTTCTCGTGCCTTCCTGCTGTTCTGTCGGGAAACTTTCTGTCTTCCTGGCTGATGCGGTCTGCCCTTGCGTGTGAGTAGGGTGATTCGGAGCCCCGGGGAGTATATGCAGCCGGCGTCGGACGCGGTGTCGGAGGTGGCGAGAAATCTGGATCCCAAGTTTCTGAAGGAAGGGGAGCGCGTGATGGTCGGCTTCTCGGGCCCGTTCGGGTTCCATAGGGTCACGCCCAGGGATCTCATGTCCTCCTTCATCGGCACCATGGTCTGCGTTGAGGGCATCGTCACCAAATGTAATGGCTCACTTCTCCCTTTCAGCAGATGTACCACATTGTTGTTATGCTCTGGCTCCAGTCATAGTGCTTGTTGAATGCACTCTGCTTACATGGTACTACATTGCCTTGTCAGGGTCTTTTGAACAAAACTCTAGCATTCTTCTTGCTGGTGGATAGAAGTTTTGTAGTTCAGTTGGTACCTTTGTGGTAAAGGGAAACTGCGAAATGGAATGGCTAAAATTGACCTTGTTAGCTGTGTCAGTAAAATTGAACATGAATGACAATGTCTGAATGACTGAGCTACTCGAATTTGTATAAAACTTTAGTATTGAATTATGTTAATTCATCACTAATGTTGTGCATATAGCATACTAATTTGATTCTAACTACTTGGTCTATTAAATTATTACTCCACACCCATCAGTTTACTAATACTTAAGCATAGATAAACACCAGATTTCTAGTGAAGTGAAGTACCTTCTACACCTAGTGCTAATCTTTTTTTTTTTTTCTCCTGGAAAAAAAACAGGCTCGTTGGTAAGGCCAAAAGTTGTTAAGAGTGTTCACTTCTGCCCTGTGACTGGGCAATTTCTCTCGCGTGAATACAGGGACATCACTTCTTTTGTAGGCTTGCCTACTGGTTCTGTTTATCCAACAAGGGTATGCTCTCATTTGCTCTCTGCAATTTCCTATCCAACCAATCCCTTTTGTACTTAGTTGTAATGCAGCTCAATCTGGAATGGCTAGGATGATAATGGTAACTTGTTGGTCACCGAGTATGGAATGTGTGAATACAAGGATCACCAGACATTGTCAATGCAAGAAGTGCCTGAAAATTCTGCACCTGGACAGCTCCCAAGAACTGTCGATGTTATTGTAGAAGATGATCTTGTAGATTGTTGCAAACCTGGCGACCGTGTCTCAATTGTCGGTGTATACAAGGCTCTACCCGGGAAAAGCAAGGGAAGTGTTAGTGGTGTGTTCAGGTTAGTTCAGCTTATGCCTATGAACCTCACCAAAGCTGGCTTCAATTTACCTATTTCTGAAGTATGATGTGGTTTTGTATTACTATGTCTGTAGAACTGTCCTTATCGCAAATAATGTGTCGCTTCTTAACAAAGAGGCAAATGCACCTGTCTATACCCGGGAAGATCTGAAGCGGATGAAAGAAATATCAAGGAGAAATGACACCTTCGACGTGCTGGGGAACTCACTTGCTCCGTCCATATATGGTCATCTATGGATAAAGAAGGCAGTAATACTATTGATGCTTGGTGGCGTTGAGAAGAACCTAAAAAATGGAACTCACTTGAGAGGGTAAGTGATGTTTCAGATCATTACTGATACACGATTTCATTGATTGTGCTTTGTTTGTTTATTTCTGTATTTTGGCATGCAGAGATATAAACATGATGATGGTGGGAGATCCTTCAGTTGCCAAGTCCCAGCTCCTAAGAGCTGTCATGAACATTGCCCCTTTGGCTATCTCAACAACTGGCAGGGGTTCATCTGGTGTTGGTTTGACTGCTGCTGTGACTTCTGATCAAGAGACTGGTAAATTACGCAACTCTACTTAGTGCATTGGTATTCATTTTCCTGTAAGCAACATGACAAATTTCTGTTCAGGGGAAAGAAGGCTTGAAGCTGGTGCCATGGTTCTTGCTGACCGTGGTGTTGTCTGCATTGACGAGTTTGATAAAATGAATGATCAAGACCGAGTTGCTATTCATGAAGTCATGGAACAGCAAACTGTAACCATTGCAAAGGCAGGAATACATGCCTCATTAAATGCGAGATGTAGTGTAATTGCTGCAGCAAATCCAATATATGGAACTGTAAGCTCTTGTCATTTCTTTCCATTGCTCCATAAGTGTGTTCCACTTGATTGTTTGTTGTGTCTGACAATAATTTCTGCCTTATGACAGTATGATCGTTCATTGACGCCTACAAAGAATATTGGGCTTCCTGATTCACTGCTTTCCCGTTTTGATTTACTTTTTATTGTTCTTGATCAAATGGATCCTGAGATTGACCGACAAATTTCGGAACACGTTGCCCGAATGCATAGATATTGCACTGATGATGGAGGTATCTTTGCTGTTTTACAGTCAAATAGATTTGTTCAGTTCTGTAATTCTTTTCATTTGCTTAATAAAAGACAAACCTCAAACTGTAGCAGCAAGGTCTCTTGATAAAGATGGATGTGCTGAAGAAGATGATGGTGATGCCATTTTTGTTAAGTATGATAGGATGCTCCGTGGCCAGGATAGAAGAAGAGGAAAGAAAGCCAAGCAGGATAGGCTAACTGTCAAATTTGTGAAGAAATATATTCATTATGCGAAGAACCTAATTCAACCAAAGCTCACTGATGAGGTAACCTTTTTCCAATCCTGGATACAGAGCCATACAAAGTTGGCAGAGATATTGTTTTTCTATTCTGCGTTAGTAAACATACCAAGTTTAACTCACGCCAAGATGAGGGATTGGATGTGCACTGAAATTCGAGCTCAACATGAGACACCACTATGTTTGACATGAATCTTAGTGCACATCTGCACATACAGTGACACTGCATGTGTGCCTTACCTTTCGCAGTGAGAAAAGTGTCTTGAGTGTTTATGGAAGAGCTACAGGGTCTGTGATCCATGCAGAATTTAGAGTTTGTAGGATATCATATTCCCTCAATCTGCCCACGGTTCCAGCTCCAGGAATTCCTGGACCAAGTGTCTTGGAGCTGGAACTCTGCCAAACAGGCCTTAATTTTTCATTGCCATGTGACCTTGTGGGCTGCTTTCTTTTTCCTTCCTCTTCAATACATTTCCTGTATTTCAATATTTTTTCGTTGTATTCTCAATTCTTCAAGATACAAAGGTTTCCCATCTGATATAGCATTGAAATTCTTCTGCTACAGGCATCTGATCATATTGCAACTTCATATGCTGAGCTCAGGGATGGTAGTGCAAATGCAAAGGTTTGATTCAAGCATGGCTGTCTGCTGTCTTGTTAATGGTATATGTTTGTAGCTCTCATTTGTTCACCTGTTTGTTTTACAGTCTGGTGGAGGTACACTTCCAATTACAGCAAGGACACTGGAAACCATAATTCGTCTATCCACGGCTCATGCCAAGATGAAACTGAGGCATGAGGTATTTTGTTAATTCCTCTAGCAACCTACCCATATCAAAGAACTCTCTGGGTGAACCACAGTCCCTCTTTGTTCGCTCATGATTTTCCTGAAACTGTACCAAGAAGTGAAGCAATTTCCTCTTTTTTGCAAACAGTTTAATTTTTAGAAGGATAACTGAGCCATTTGTCCTTGAGAAGATTTCATCATGGCAATCTCTTGTGTTGCAGGTTCTGAAATCCGATGTTGAGGCTGCATTGCAAGTTCTAAACTTTGCAATATACCACAAGGAATTGACTGAGATGGAAGAGCGTGAACAGAGAGAAATGGAGATGAAACAGCAAGCTGATCATGATGCAGGTGCAACTGGTGGCACTGAGGATGGACATGGAAGGTGATTTTAATATTTTATAACTTTATCCATATACCCACTTTTTTTGAAGTTTTTTAAGAACTAAGTAGCTCATTTGCAGTATGTTTCCTGGTCCTTATCTGCTTTTTGTTCATCTTAGTTTTTTCTACTCCCCATTCATGTATCTGAAAATATCTCTACTCTTCACAGCTCTGGAAATGATCCAATGGATGTGGATGTAGGAAACACTTCAAATGATCAGAATGTTCCTTTAGCGAGGTCAATACATAATCTGCAAATCTGAACATTTAGCTTTGCTTTGTTTTGTTTAGTTTAGCCTGATCCTTCGCTGCCCTTGTTTTTGCATACCCTGCAGAATCGAAGCATTTGAAGCAATTCTGGGTCAGCATGTGTTGGCAAACCATATAGATCAAATGTCAATTGATGAAATTGTGCAGGCGGTTAATAGGGAGTCACCTGTACCTTACACCAGAAGCCAAGCAGAGTTTATTTTGGAGGTAAGGAAAAACATGCTGGATTTATTTCAGGTTTGTAATGTATAGCTAAGCATGTCGATTGCACTAAAATTTTATTTCCTTGTGATCTCAGGGGATGCAAGATAAAAACAGGGTAATGATTCGAGATGGTGTTGTTCGAATCATATAACTATGTACCAGGACGTTTACCCGTGGATCTCCTGGATATGCTGTGTCATGCTGGCTCTCTGTCTGTAACCGACTTATTTGTTGAAGTATTTGTTTCTTAATGTTTGTCAACAAAGGATCGAGACAATCATTGGTCCCCTTGGTTAGTTCATGTAATGTATTGCTTTCCTGACCTAGTGATATTTAGTACCTAGTCATGTCTGGTTGTGTTTGAGTTGATTTGCTACTTGTTTGCAATTGCATTCTGACGAGGAAAATTCACGTGCTGAGTTGCTGACAGTGTAGGGCTTTTATTAGGTACGGAGGCCAGATGGAATTGGTCTGATTCTTTGTTGGGTTGGAAACGTGATACATGTAAAATATTAGTCTATTGGGTTGGAATAGTGTTGCTACATTGAACTGTAGAATGTGAAATGGGTGTCATAAGGGGTGCCCTGAAATTCAAAGAGTAGGGTGAAAACTACTGAATTCCGTTCTCACTGAAAGGTCATTGCCTCAGTGGGGTGATATCAACTAAACTGCTTTCACTAAGCTAGCTGCAAAAGGGAAGAGAGTGGAGAAAGAAAAAGGGAAGAAAAAAAAAAATCTGGAGAGTGGACCCATGGTGGATAGAGGAGGGTATAGGGATGAATTTAAAGGTCCATGAATGCGGATGGTCTTAGGACAGTTAACATAGATTGAGCAATGATTGACTTCCCAGATATAAACAGACACGTGATCTTTGAAATTTGAAAACCATCAATTGTATTATTTCCCTGGTTAATTCAGTTCTTCCTTGGCAGTGATCACATTGAACCAGATACAGCACCTTTGTGCCTCTCAGGCTTTTCAGTTTCAATGAAAAATGATAAACAAATAAAAATAGGAACCAGTAAGGCCAGCATTGCCACTAACAGTGTGGACCTTTATGAGTTTTACAGTAGATTGCTAGTCTAAAAACGACAATTAGTCGGCCAAGAGCCAAGAGCCCAAGACTCACTAAACTCTGCTTGCCTTTTGAGAGGCATTTGTAGCTCCTAATATGATTGCTGTGGTGACAGTGGAGGAACTGGCGACTGCTGCTGCTGTTCTGCATGTCTAATTGTATGTGTCTGTAGTTGATCACCTTGCCATGCCCAAACAATATCTTTAAGTGATGGCCTAATGTCATCTTTCATCAACTTCTGGTACTCCATTGTGTCACCATTGGTCTTCTTTAACTCGACTAGTAGGAAAGAAGGAGCAATTTCGAATATCACAGCATCAAGCTCAAGCATGCCCTTTCTTCCTTCCTTGGTTGTGGCCAAGTTGAACACACCATTGTCTTTCTTTGTAAATTTAAGCTTTAAACGTATGGCTAGTTCGTTGAGCGTCGTAAAGACAGTTGCTGCTGACTGCTTGGAAGTAAATCGTGCCTCCCTTCGGCCATGTTTCTCGTCAAATAAAACGGATAGATCAAATCCTGTAGAGAGAGAAATGATGTCGAATGCATTCAAGTTTGTCAGGCTCAAAGATCCTTGATTTTTCTCGGAATCAACATCTCCCGTAAAGCCAAAGGTCTTGTCAGAAGTTACATTTTTCAGTGCTGCCATCCCAATGGGCTTCCTGTACCAAGGACTTTTCTTTATCCTTGAGGTGGACATCCTGATATTGGGATCTGGATCAAGGATCCCATAAAGGAGCTCCTTCAACGCCACAGAAAAATAACGAGGACATCTATAGTCGGCTTTTGATATTTTCTTATACATCTCTATCAGATTTTTGTCATGGAAAGGAAGATAATTGGCCACAAGCACAAACAAAATTACTCCGCAAGACCACACATCTGCCTTTGCACCACTGTAGCCTTTCCTGCTGAGCACTTCAGGAGCAACATAAGCCGGAGTACCACACGCAGTGTGGAGTAGACCATCTTCTCTCTTCGACTCAGCTAAGGCACTTAAACCAAAATCAGAGACCTTGAGGGTTTCATTCTCATCCAACAGCAGGTTCTCAGGCTTCAAGTCACGATGATAAACACCTCGGCTGTGGCAATAGTCAACAGCACTGATCAACTGTTGAAAATACTTCCTTGCGGCCTCCTCTGTAAACTTCCCCTTTGTTATCTTCTTGAATAGCTCACCGCCTTTGGCATACTCCAGAACGAAGTAAATCTTATTCTTGGTAGCCATTACCTCAAAAAGCTGCAGAACATTCGGATGCCTTACCATCCTCATTATCAATATTTCCCTCTTTATCTGGACCATGAGACCAGTCCTCACAATCTTGTCCTTATCGATCATTTTTATGGCGACGGTCTGACCAGTAGCAAGATTACGGGCATAATATACCTTTGCAAAGGTCCCTTGCCCTAACAGTCTTCCAATTTCATACCGTTCCATTAAAACACTCCTGTCTTCCATTATGTAAACTATTGCAAACACCCGGACAAATTCACAAGCACAGGATTCACTGGTGGCAGTCAAATATGACTTGAGCCACACGATCTCATGAAGACTCTGTGCCGAACTGATTCAGATGAAACGAAATGACCTTGTTGAACTTAGATGACTGTTTCTTGCAATGCAACATGATTCTGCATTCCTACGTGAACCAACTTCAGCGGTCTTGAGCAAAATAGTATCTGCAAAATCAACACGTCAGATCACACCTTCATAGGCTCAGAGCTGATGAAAAGGCAAATGGAGTGCACAAACGAAACGATACAGCAAAGAAGAAGCAAGGCAATAAAATCCAGCTGCCAAAGGTACAGTTGCACGCAAAACACCGGAGCATATAAAGTTTTTTCCACGTTTCCGCAATTAGCAATGAGCATATAACTTGAATACATGACCTAATTTCGATCCAAAAAGAGGCTGCTCAATCTCAATCCCAAAAGTAGTGAAAATTAACTGATCCTCAGGTCACCAACGATTCAAAAATGATTTGCCTCCGGAGGAGATTAAACCAACATTTTCTTCAAAGTCGGAAAAAGGGTCCTAATCCGCATCAGGCCCAATCTTGGGGTGACGTTGGGAGGAGAGGACACCGCATCGCAGGCCAATGAAAAACGCACCTGATGATGGCTGATGAGAAGACGCCGCCCAATGGAAGAAGGAGAAGAAGAGGGAGGGAGGGGACGCAGGCTTCCTAGGTGTGTCCGTCTCGCTCTGCTCTCGCGCCCGTAGCCGGCTGCAGTCCGCACGGGAGCCGCGGCGATCTGGTCTGGGCACGGCGCGGCCGCGCGGGTGATCGGTCTTTTTCGCGGCAGGCCCCTCTGATTTTTAGGGATTTTTGTGGGGATCCCCGAGTGGAGGACTGGAGAAGTGGAATATCCGTGCTCCATGCGTTGCGTGAGAGATTGTTATCGTTTCTTGGGCCAAACCGGCCCAACCCAATCAATGATGGCGTCCAGCTTTGAAATACCAAAAGTCCAAAAGGCCACTGCTCTTATTCATTTTACATAATTTTTTAATTAAAAGGTAATTGATCTGAAGTTATCTTCAAGGAACAGTTTTGGTGCTTCTAATGGTAGCTCAGTTGGGATATTATTAATATAAATTTCCTTTTCTGAAAACAAGTAGCTCATTTAACGCAACTGAAAAGTAAGTATGTGCACATAAACAAAAGCCACGTCTAAATGTCTAATGTTGTTTCGCGTGCTAAATTGCATAGGGTTGGTCTGGATGAACTTGTATCACTCAATCCATATGTACTGAACTCCAATGCATATGGATTGAGACGGATACAAGTACATCCAAACTATTTTGAACTCCGACGCATATGGATTGAGTATACAAGTGCATCCAAACTATTTTGCTCTAGTGTTTGTGCATTTGTAGAGATTTTTTTTAAAAAAAAAAACTATTCAATTTGGTTTAGCCATCTACGTAGATCCTTACAGCTATCTCCACCCCCTCATCACGCCATTCTTTCCACCGATCCACCCCGAGCCACCTCCGTCCCTCTCCGCGCCACCAGGGCAAAAGGCAAATGGTACCATGGCCATGCACTAGACTCACGATAGCCTAAATGAGCCTACCTGAAGCTGTTTTTTTCCGCCTCCACGGCTCCACCTCTCACCTTGACTCCAATTAGCGTGACTTAAAGAGCTTCTCCAATAAAGCTGTTCAATTTAAGGTGTTTGGTTGGGAAAGTGGTGAATTTGCAAGTAAAAGCTGCTAGACAAGCTTCATTAAACAGCCCCTGACCAGCACATTATCAAGCTACATTTTCTAATCAAGCTACATTTTCTAACAGTGGCACCGTCCATCGGTGGAGCTAAATGAGCCACTGAAGACGGCTCAGCAGTCACTGTGGGGCTGGTGCATGTACGACCGACGAGCAGGGCCATCTGCAACCGTCCGTGATTTTGCCAAAATTTACCACCCCACACGCCGTGCAGGCTGCCGCCTGCCAGGGCCTATCTGGCCACACCAGCAGCAGCCAGCATGCGGTTGTGTGTGCCATTCCGGCTTGCCGCCTGTGGCCGCACTCGTATGCGCTGCCTCCCAGTCCCAGTGCTATAAACTAGAGTCCACACGCACGAGCCAAATGGCTGTCCTGCTCGTCTCAGATTTGCCATGCATGCTTCGGCTGCGGCTCGTGTCGCGCGGTACAGCCACCACCGGCTTTTCCAGCCTACTACCCAAGAACCAAACAGTTATAAAGGCAGTCAAATCTAACACCTGCGACTGTATGTATCAAATGATCACGAAATAACTTTTCATCGTTCTGGAGTCACAAATATCAACGAACTTAATCAAAAGTAAGGGAATTTGATTCAATCCAAAGTTCCAAACTCAAGACTTACAACACGCAAAAAAGTGGGTCGATTGGAGAGGACAGGAAGACAGAAAGGAAAAGAAACCGCATTGTGAGTGTAATTTTTTTAATTTGAATCTATATTTCTTATTTGATATGTAATCTGGATTCTCTTTCAATTTGCCTGACATAGCAAATATCTGTGATTTTATATTTTACAAATCTGTATTTCTTATTTAATATGTAATTTGGATTCGCTTTCAATTTGCTTGACATAGCAAATATCTATGATTTTATATTTTACAAATCTGTATTTCGTATTTGATATGTAATCTGGATTCTTTATTTTATTTGCTTTACATTGTGTTGCCAGGAATCGATTGAGATATGTTTTTATTCATTTGATTCTACCAGGGTTGTCAAGTAATTCTTTGATTTTCTCACTCAAGTGATCATTTTGGTAGGGTCACTTGAGTACCCAATAATCAAACAGTTTTAAAGTCAATCTATATATAGAATAAGTACGATAACGCCTGCGACAGTATCAAATGATCACGAAATAAGTTTTCATGGTTTATCTATCTGGAGTCACAAATATCAAATATAAAGGAATGGGAATTTGATTCAATCCAAACTCAGGCTTGCATCTCTCTCTGTGACCGTGGCCGCCACCTAATGCAAAGTGTACGAACGCAGCAGCATGCTGTACATGTAGCAGCTCAAAATACAACACGCAAAAAAAAATGGGTCGATTCGAGAGGACACCAAGACAGAAAGGAAAAGAAACCGCATTGAGTGGCCAAGATAGGCATACGTACACCGAATCGATCGTATGAACAATATGAACAGTGCGCCGGGCAAAAGCAGCCGCAGCTTTCTTACCACGGCGCCGGGCGCCCTGTGCCTCCCTGCCCGCCTCGTGGTAGGGCCGCGGCGTATTGCCCGAGTGCTCAGCGCTAGACACACACGGGCACCGGCGCACGGCAGCGCGGCTCGAAGACACGCACAGGCGCAGACCGTCCGGCGTCCGTCCACTCTCTGCCCGGCCGGCCGGGGTGTAGGCCACACCACGCGCGGCGCACCGCCGGCCGCGCTGGTCCAAGTCACACGGCTCCGGCGCGGCAGAGGCTCATGTGGCCCCCGACGCGCACGCGCACGGACGGGCACCGGCGTCACGATTCGCGACCATTGTTGGACAGGGCGCCGCCCGCCCTCTGAAGTGGTCGTCGTCTCCACTTGGATGGCATCGTCTCTCCTGCGCGTTTAATTAGTTTCGGATGTGTACGCGCTGCTGACGTACGGTTGGTCACGGCATGTAGAGCTGGTTCCGGCACTTGCACCGCCACGCCTCGGGGTAGTACTCGGTGGTGACCAGAACGCCCGGCGGCACGGACACGTGAACCGGGTAGCACGGGTTGCAGCTGCCGCACTTGGTGGTGCACCGTGGCGGGTGCGACCCCAGGCCGCTCGACAGCAGGCGTCGGCGTCCGGTGGAGACCAGGTCCTCCTGCATCTGCAATCACACGCGAACAGAAAACAGATATTCCATCTTGTTAAAAGTTCAATCGATCGAGGAAATCAGCGCTTTCGTAGCCTATAATATGATGATTGTGTTTTGATTGCCGCAATAATATTGCATGGTGTGGTCGCTCAGGGTGGGCCATCGGGCCCTGCCGCTGTGTGGAACAGTGGAAGGCTTGTCGGGACGGGGAAGTTGTCCGTGGAAGGCCGTCGTGAAGCTGGCAGGCACGGCAATGGCCGGTGATCCGTGATCGAGACCGGCGGCCAAGCACGAATATGCATGGGCCACGGAGATGCCGAGATGCTTGGATGGATGATACCGTCAGTGTGGCTTCTTTGTGCGTGAAGCACTGAACTGAAGCGGTGTTTCCAGCTGCCGCACCCGTGTTGTGTTTTCCTTCGCAAATGAATGGAACGAGACGAGGAATAATGAAGAATGAACGCACCTCATCGGTCGCCACCACCTGATCGCCTGGGGGATGGGCTCCTGGTGCCGCTGCCGCGGCCACGGTCCTCGCGGAATCTGTTCACGGAGGAGGAACTGAAATGAGCGATCACCAGGCTCGGGCCAGGAGCCCAGGCAGAGTACTAACGTTGCGCTAGAAAAAGGAAACTCTGCAGATCATGCGCCTCTACATCTGTTGGGTCTTCTCTCCAGTTATCAGCGCAAACTACATGTGCACTCTCACAGGCACAGTACAGGCAGTTCTGGGCAAAGAAATAAAGAGGAAAAAAACGCAACAAGAATCTCTATGCATGCATGCTTCCACACCAACGAAGCATTTTTTTCGAGAACATGCAGTGATTTCTTTTTTTTTTTTTTTGTTTGTGGGTACGAAATTTGAGCAAAGCTAATAAGCTGTTCTTACACAGCACAAGATCGAACAAAGCAGCTAATAAATAACTCAGCTCACCTGCAGCGAGTTCTGCGAGGGTGCCGCCGCCACCCAGCTGTGTCGTCGTCCGCGTGAGACGGCTGCCGACGAAGCAGAGGGAGACGACGACGAGGGCGACCACCACCGCGACGACGCCGAGCGTCGTCCGCGCGGATCCGGAGCTCCACCTCCTCGGCCGCCTCCCCACCATGAGCAACGGCGGCGGCATCACCGCCAGTCCAGCACCGCCCACCACCGTACCGCACCTCTCTTGCTAAAAACTTAGCTACGACCAACCTCGCCGCCGCCGGCCGTAAGAAGACGTCCTGCTAGCTGCTAGCAGCGCTAGACCAGCTCGGAGGTAGCTCGCTCGCTCGCTCTAGCTAGCGTGGATCGGGGCTCGCAAGAGTGGTTGGAGAAGGAAGTAGCTAGCAAAGCGAGAGCCAAAGCCAACAGCCAAATGCGGAGCCGAAACCCGGAAGCGGCCGGTGGCCGGGCGCGAACAGACACGGGACGAGGGACGAGGGGATGATGATGATGAGCGGACGCGAGCGAAGCCTGCTTGCCTTGCATGGCTGATGTCCGCCGAACGCACTGGCACTGGCACTGGCACTGTAGCCGCATCACATCGATCGGCCTCGCACGCACTCCAGCTCCCCAGGGGCTGGGTGCACCCAGCAAAGAGTGTGTGTGTGCGCGGCTCCGGCACGCACGGTGGTGGCCTTTAATATCGGCGAGCACGCAAAGCACGCACGCAGCAGGCGTACGAGTGATGATGGCCTGGGGAGCGAGCTGGGACGGACGGACGTGTGCTCTAGAACGCTGCCACCTAATTAAGAACGAGTTGTTTGTACGGCCAGCTTTGTGTGCGCTCCGTAGAACGTGGACTGCGGCAGGTTTCTTCTTTTTATTCCCCGGTGAAAGAAGAACGGGACGCGTTGCTTTGCCCCTACCCGTAATACACCCTGTACGGGCTCACATTTCACCTGTAATGCACCTGTAATCGATAAGTAGAATCATCAAGGGGATTAATTACTACTGTATATCGCACACGTTCCACACAGGGTAGCTAATCATCGTCAAGGGAATTAGCTCGGGTTCTGTGTGCACCCGCGACTGCTGGTTGGTGTTTTTTTTTTTTTTTTTTTTTTTTG
>JAKNSH010297954.1:0-11455 GCA_027790015.1 Cymbopogon flexuosus
CGATGCTGGATAAATGTTCAATTGCAACGTAAGTATATAATTTGGACTTACAACCTCTCCTATCCAAGACATATCCGAACAGGTGGGAAAAGATGGCATAAAATTATAAAGGTTAATTAGATAACGTGACATCTACCCGTCGCAACGCACAGGCATGTTTGCTAGTAAGTAATAAAGCACCTTAAATTAAAAAAAACTTATTTGTCTATATTGTCTTTCTTAAACTCACAAATCATCCATTAGGCACTCAAACTAATTCAATTATACCATTTTAGTCTCTAAACTCACAAATCACCTGTTTAGATCCTTGATCCCAAACTATTTACAATGTATGTTTGGGTCTAAGAGCCAATGGAATGAGCAAAGATTAGCAAATTAAAAGAGCAGGGTTAGCAAAGCCAAACGAATTTTAGAATGTAAACAAGTTGTTTGTGAGTTTAGGGATCTGGATGGCAAGTTAAACAAGTTTAAAGGCCTAAATGAGTTATTAGCGAGTTTAGATACCGGGATAACATAATTGAACAAGTTTGGGGACTTTACTCAATGAGAAAATAAAGGGGAAAACAGAAAAGGTTATGAAAGTAAACAAAAAAAAAAGAAAGAACAAAACTAAAAATAAAGTATTGATTAGGAGTATAAAAGGGAAATAAACAAAATTTCCAAACAACTTGTTCAACTATGTTTATTGAAAAAAGAAATACAAACTCAGTCAACTAAGTTTCGTAGAAAATTAGTAAAGCCCAACTTATATATTACCAAAAGTTATCAAGGGGACGTTTTGTTATCCTTCTTATTGCCTCACCTAGCTTGGCAAATACGGAGTACTCCCTCCGTTCCAAATTGTAAGCCACTCCAGGAATTTTGGAGAGTAAAAGCTTTTTAAGTTTGACCAAATTTTCATGGTATATCTATTTGATGTTACGTATTATTGTGATTCTCTCAATAACCTTGGTCAAAATTGAAATACTTTAACTCTCCAAGATTCTTGGAATGACTTACAATTTGAAATAGAGGGAGTACATCCTAAAAGAGATAGTTTGCTACTCTCTCCGTTTCAAATTGCAGTTTGTTTGACCTTTTTCACCATAAATTTGACCATTCGTCTTATTCGAAAAATTTGTGTAAATATGGTCAAATTTAAGTCATTCTTATAGAACTTTTATTAACAAAGTGTACTGTGACAAGATAAGTGATATTTTGTATAAATTTTTGAATAAGACGAATGGTTAGATTTAGCATTAAAAAAATCAAACGAACTGTAATTTTGAACAGACTAGTTTGCACGTGGAACAAATTGATGGGACGAGTGTGAAAAAGAGAAAAGAAAGAAAAAGAAAAGCCACCTGCACGGTATCCCAGCCCAAGTTCCGTCCCATCCCAGTCAGTCCTACTAGTGGGCTGGCGGGCGTCCAATAAAAACCGCTTTGCTCGGCCCAGAGAACGAATTCGCGTGAGAGCCAGTCAACGCAACGCGCCCTGCCACGTTTTTTTTTTTTTTGTTTTGACAAGTCAGAAAAGTGGCAGGTGGTCAAAGGAGCCAATCATGGCTCGGTTTCCGTTCCGTTGGACAGTGGACACCCCTAGACCTACGATTCCCCCTGTGTCCAGTCCGGCTCCGGCCTGGGAACCCGTAACCCCAGGTGTGCTACAGTGTACAGTAGCCGGTCACGAGTAGTAGAGTAGAGTACGACGAGTACGCCTAGGCGAGTAGCGCTCGCAATTACTACACCCAGCGCCACTGTTTGGCCGCTTCTCCCGTCCTCCCCGGTGGACTAGGGGGCGCGCGTTCGCTTCCTTGCTGCTACGAGTATTGCTAGACGTCCTTCCCTCCCTGTTGTTTAGCCGCCTGCGCCCATGGCCCTGGCTACTGCTCTTCAATCGTGACGACGATCATCGCCGATTGATTCGTCGATCTCGCACGTAGCAGTGCATGGCTACGACAGTCGACAGGGGCCGGCAACAGTTCCAACGCGCTCCCGTATCTTCTTGCACAACTAATCCACATCTCTCGTGTGCACATCTATCCTGAATGAATAAATCAATTCATAAAGCTATCTTAGTTTTTTTCTTCAATTTTCTTTTATGTTTGACTAAGGTGATAAAAGTGTATAATATTCATGACATTGAGTATATAAAAAAAGAAAAATTCTAGTTAACCCCCTCACCTATCAAGAGTATGTGATCTACTTCACCCCAAACTATAAAACCGTATATTTTACCCCCTGCACTTTCCAAAACCGGTCAAATTACACACCCCCCCCCCCCTTGAACTTTCCATTATTACCAAGATGATGTATCTATTCGTATTAGTTTTGTGTTATAAAATCCTGGACCTCCTTTCTTTAAAATTCAGTCAAACTTAACAATTTGTGATTTAAGACAACTCTAAAAATTGATTTGTTTGTTCAATAGAGTGAGTATTATCTAATATCAAACTGATGACCTAGGACTTAGGACAGCGTGTGTCTAGTTGTATAGAGTCTGATCCCAGATGTTTTGGAAAATATGATGCAAACGGTATGTTCCTTTACAAAGCACGAACATGTTTACTAGTACTAATATAGTACTTCATCTATTCCAGATTATAAGATATTTTGTTGTAGATACGGAGGAAAACAGATGGTGCTAGGAACTAGTAATAGAGGAGTCGCTGGAGATCGAGAGATCACCAGATGGCGGGAGAGGCTCCTTGTTCCTCAACGGATTAATGGATCTGCGACAAGAACAAGTTGAAGACCGGCACCATGCTAACTCGAGGAGAAGGAAGGGCGGCGGGGCTGGCACTGCTATCTCGAGGAGGAGGAGCTTCGGGCATGACAGCAAGGAGATCGACGGCAGCGGCCGGTATAAGTGAGGATGAAGAAGACGGAGGCGTACAGAGGAGACAAGAGAGAAGAGGGTGATACTGTAAAATGCCAGTGAGGGGCGCGGGACGTCTCGTGTCTGCTGCGGAATTGGCTCGAAGCTTCGGCACACCAAATTTTGGGTTTCCAACCAAACAACCGTCCAAGTCCAGGGACTGCCGTAGATTTGGTTTGGCAGGTTTTGACGGCATCCAAGTAGGCTCATACTTCCTTTGTTTTTCTTTTACACATGACACATTAGCTTTTTCTAAGTTAAATATTTCGTATCTTTGATCATATATTTTAAAAATGATATAAGTTAATGTCACAAGATATATCTTTAGATATTCACTATGATAAGTACTTTTACAATATATAATTTATATTTTTGTGAAACTACAAGATTTTTTAATGTATGGTCAAGGACTCAAGGTAATAATTATTGATTTAGGTTAAAAGATACGTATCTAGATAAGCCAAAGTATTTAATAATTTGGAACGAATAAAGTGATGCGGAGGTTAATGCGATGTTATGCTCCATACTAGACCTGATGTAACATTATACTCACTCGTACTCTCTTTATCCCCTAAAAAAAAAATCCAATTCTAGCACATTGTCATATTTAGATCCTTTTTGGATTCGCTATCTATAATAGTTAGTTGGCTAATATCTTATTATCTGATTTGGTCCAGATAATGAGATAGTTGTTATCCAGAGGTCTAGGTAACAATTATCCAATCACATATCTACACATGTTCGGATTTAAAAGAGATAGTTATTAATTATCAGATAGTTCTCCCTCTGCCCCAGTTTAAAGGTCGTTGTAGCTGTCCTTCCCTGTATCCAAATTCAAATTCAAAGCATCATGCATGTATTTGGCTGCCCCTCCATCTTGATTAAAGAATCTTGTCGGTACCATAGCCTTCCCCAAAACGTCTTGTAAAATGGGACAAAGGGAGTACTTACTATCTATATGGAACCAAATAGGGCCTTTGTATCTTAACTTGATGAATTATAGATAAAATGTATCAATATTTATGGTATCACATAAATACCATTAGGGCTCTTTTGAACCATTGGAATTGAATTCTTTGTAAAAAAAAATATAGTTGTGGAAAAAGAATCCATAGAATCTGTTAAATAAAGTCTATTACAACTTTACCTAAGTTGGAGAAGAAAATTCCATATAATCCATTTCTCAATCTCCCGCCCCATTAATTTGGGATAGCTTATATGTGAACTTTGGAAAGTTGTAGAATCATAAATTCCAAGCCAAATAGCCTAATTTCTTGAGTAGATTTTAGTTCCTCTATGATGAAGATATCAAAATGGACCCTTAGATTAGTTATGACATGTATTTTCGTAATAAGTTAATTTAGAGACATAAATGTGAATACCATCTGCTAAAAGGTTACACGACCTATAGTTACAACATTTCCTTTTGGACAGCGGGAGTAACTCGTTGGCATCAACCTTTTTAGTCTCTCATGGTACACCTTGTGTACATTTAATAAGAAGCAGTGTCATTGTCGGGCTCTTGAGCGCACACCACACACATACTAATTTCGATGATTGACTGCAGTTGCTGGTCGACAGTTAGTTGGGAAACACGTCGTCTGTGGTTCCATAAATCTGTGGTTGAGACTTGTTTCCGCTACATGCACAAAGCTGATCAAAGGATGACGCCGTCGTTTGTTCGTACTACGTTTATGCTAATTTTAATTTGAGTCGTGATTTGATTTCTAGTAGAGGGGTGACCGGGTGATACGTACATACACATACTACTACAAAAGCCCGTACATACACATACTACTACAAAAGCCCTACTCCAACTAACGTAGTACGTACATAGTACTGTAGGTCATACGGTGATGAATGGTGCACAGTGCACGGGTGGGACGGACGGACGGACGGACGAGACGAGGGTGGTCCAGTGCAACGGCAACCTCCCATCTGCACGGTGCCAAAAGGCCCCATGCAAATTAATTCCCAGTTCGAAGTGGCAGTGCCCTCTCTGTAGTGTGTCCTCTCTCTCTCTCTCTCATAGGTCCACAGGGCAACAGGAACTACGAGCCCACGTCCTCCAGCTGGGCCCATGCTACAGTCTCTCTGAGAGAGAGCGAGAGCGCTAGAGGGAGAAAGGGCTAGAGTGAGTGGGGGAGAGAGAGAAACAGAACAGAACAGAAGCGAACAGGAGGAAGGACGGCAGGGCATTGAAGCGGACACAGGTGTGTGCACAGCGCAACGCTGTCCTTTGTTTTTTTTTCAGTTTTTTTTATTCCTGCAATTTAAATGTCGTTCATTCATTTTCACCCTCTCTCTCTGCATTGCATTGCATTGCGTTGTCAGAAGGCGCTGCTTGGCTGTTCTGTTCACTGAAGCAAGCAAAGCAAAGCAAAGCAGTGGAAAGGCCGACAAAGGAAGAGGGAACAATAGAATGACTTGAATGAGGGGACAGAGAAACATGGGGAGACTGCATCTGCAACAATGCATCCGAATCATTTCGCAATCCATTGCTTTATGATTGCCCCTGCGCACTTCTCCACGTATATATCGCCCCTCCTGTTTCTCCGTATTTCGCCCCGTGCACCCACCCCACCCTCCTTGTTGGGATTGGAACATCACTCACCTTGTGCAGTTGTGCTGCTGCTGTGCAAGCACTGTAGTATTGCAATGCCTTGAGGATCAGTACTCGTGCCAGCCTGATTACTGTACAGTATACTAGTACTAATTCTAATTGTGGTGGTTAATCCGTCCCGTGACGTCAAATCAAAACGACCTCGCTCATCACTGCTGCTAGTAGTACCTCTCGTGTTAATTACAGGAGGCACCGGCAGTCAGAAAGCCAGTCAAATTAGCAGACAGTGGTGGCCGGTGCCACTTTTCTTATAGGGCTACCTGGCTCCCTATATGAACCCAACTTTTTTGTGGAACTTTGTGACGACTGTTGGTAGCAGCATCGGCATGTAAAGGCCATTGCACAGGGCCCTGGCCTACTTCTACATGTTGGTTAAGATGAGGGCCAGGCAACACAAGGCAATCCACTGTTTTAAAGAGAGAGATTAGAGTAGCTTCAAGAGACTATTTGTATTTTGATGAAAAAATTCTCTCTCTTTGTTATCTAAAATAAATACAGTTATTCTATTATGAATTTCTCGCTATACAAATATAGAAAATAAGAATGATTATCTAGAGCTAGAGTGCACATAAGAAGTAGAAAAATTGTTGGAGAGCGAAAAATTATTGAAAGTGATTTTTATGCAAAGACTCTCCAAAACTGTTGAATGCATAAGGCTAATTGTGAGCCAGCTAATTTATCGCCCAAATTGGTTGCAACCCATCTAATAAACTGGGGTTAATGTGAAAGTCTAGACCCGGTCATGGTTGTTCTCACAATGCCGCGTGTATTAATGGGCAAAGGTTAGTTTTTTCTTTTGATCCATATGAAGATGTCTTCTTCTTAATGCAATGTCTCGAGACCGTCTTACTCCGCAAGTCATGTTTTTAATAATGGGACTAATCTGTTAGCCAAGTCTACAATCGTTAGCTTATTAGTTGTCCAATTTCAGCTAATTTGGATTAGTTTTTAGCCCTAACTGTCTTATGTTGGTTGTAGATGTCCCAGTGGTGATCAAATCACTTGGGGGGGGGGGGGGGGTATCGCGGTTCATCGAGGATTTGGGTGACCAAAGATTTGGTTGACTCTAATGAGTAATGAATTCCCTGATTCACAAGAAAAAAGGAGTCAGGAATGTCGGGATGATGAGCAACACAGCGCAAGGAAGGCTGGCAATAATGTTGGCGCCGCAAGGCCCCCGGTTGACGACCCATCCACAACGCATATTGCAGTATGGTCACACTTGTCAAAAAAGACTAAGACCTTGTTTTGAGAATTTTGGGAATACATGGGACTAAAAATTAGTCCTTAGTCCCTAGTCTTATTGGAACCAAAACAGACCTTAAGCTTGGCCACACTCTCTACTGGCATGTAGCGTTTGATTAGCACGCGAGGAGAGCCATATAGCGGCCGGATTCATGAATAATATGCGATCCATTACCTGCGCATGCAGCTGGGGCTGGCCAAGCTGGCAAACAGAGGCTAGCCGCCTCTGAGTCTCAGGTGAAGGGATGTCGCCGTTGCTAGCTGCTAGTAGGTGTGTGCAGTGTGCTGATGGGCGGTCAATCAGAATGAATGCCGGCCGGCCAGCGCGCGCGCCGCTTTGCTTGATCCCTTTTTCCCAATCAGCAGAGCTAGCTCAGGCTCTTTTCGTTGCTTCGTTGGTTCAATTCATTTCAGAGACATGTGGTATCCATCCATCCTCATCGATCAATCAGAGACCTGCTGGGATTGGGACCGGGACCTCCAGCTGCTAGGTGCTACTCCTAGCAGCTGGCTAGCACCCATCCTCCGATCCGTTGAGACGCTATCACAGGTTGGCACCAAACGTACGAGACAGATGCGTCCTCCGAGCCTCTTCCCCATCCATCCATCCATCTCGACCTTATAATTAGCTTGCTGCTCATGGTCATGACATCGGTGGCCGCTGGCCGGCCGGCGCCAATGCAAGCGAGCGAGAGCTTGCCGCTGAACTTCCTTTCGGCTGCTGCTACTGCTATATAGTATCGATCATCGATCGCCGGGCAAGAAACACCTGTACCACGTCACCGCCACCAGAGATCCAGAGGCATGCAGCAGCAGGACAGGACACGTACAGGAGAGGGGGGGAGGACCAGCTAGTACGTGAGAGAATTGAAGGATCGAATGGTCATATGTGGATTATTATTGATCTCGGTCGATCGCGGCAGCAGGCAGATGGTTGCGTCCATTGGGGGTTTATGCAAGCATGTACTTGATCAGTGCCCGTCCTATACCTAGTTCTTGGACCACCGTACCATGCACAACAATGTTGAGATCCATCGATCGAGCGGACCATTCAGCCTGAATCATATCATTGACAAGACGATACCCGAATCGAAGGCGCGCAATTGATTGTGCTACTGCTGCTGGTGGCTTGGAGGAGTATATATCATGCATGATTCTTGATTCATGCCAGAGAGAGAGAGAGAGAGAGAGAGAGAGAGAGAGATCCCAGCCCCAGCGGCGCGCCTCAATAATAGCGTTCATACACACACTTTAATCTTTTGTTTTTTTTGACAAGTAATCTCTTTAATCTTTTGTTGAAAGAAAAGGAAACCCACGCTTTATTACTACCTTGCTTTGGTCATGTACGCTTAAAGCGCCGGCATATCATTCAGCTAAGTGTGAAAGGTTTGTGATGGGCGGCCTTCATTCTCGGCTAAAATATTCATGTGCTGGAAAAGTGCAGGCAGGCAGGCAGTGGCAAGCAAGGTAGTAGTAACTGACACGGGCAACAAGCACCTGCAGGGACTAAAGAAACCAAAGCTGAGATCACACACACACACACACACACACACACACATGCACAAAAGAGGATGAAATCTTCGTCTCAGTTAGATTGCTTCATGAGAACTCATTCCCTTTTCTTTCTTTTCTCTCCTTTCCAACTTTCCATGTGCTAATGATACGCTAGCTTTTACCAGGGCCACGACGACATCGATCGACCACACCAAACATGGACGAACCCACACGACTCACTCACTCACACCACACCACACACTACGGCTAGCTTTACGCCTCTCTCGCCATCATCATTCTCATCAGCTACTACAGTCCCAGCTGCACCTCCAGCGGCAGCGCGGTAATTAATATAATCTCCCCCGCTCGACATGGCAGAAGGAAACAAAAAGAGAGAGAACCAAGAAAGAAAAGGAAATCAGGAACATGACCAATCTAACAAACCACCCAAAGATCGACGACGACTCAACTCTCCATCATCTCTGAAAGAGAGAGAGATCCAGTAAGTCTTTAGTTTCTTCCTGGTGCTCCATCGGCACGTACTCCCATCTCCACACCGGTGGATCGGAGACGAGATGCGGTTGCTGCTGCTGCTGTACTTGTTGGTTGATTGTTCATCGTCGCAGGCGAAAACCTGTCGTCGTTGTCGCCTACGAGGACGATGGGGATCGATCCTCAGGCATTCCTGATTCAGTACTGCTGCTATACTATAACCCTCAATGAAGAAATTAGCCTTCTAGCTAGGTTCTGTGTGAGCTGCTTCACGATATATGGCTAGTCATGATCCGTGCCCTGCCAGTCCGGTCTCCCAAGCGTGAACTCCAGGCTCGGGCTGCTCAGCTCGTGGTTTGACACCTGCGAACTGCTCGATCGGCAAGGCTCCGCGTTCTGAACATGTATATATGTATAATAAGTATGAGCGCGCACACACACGCATACCACTCTCAAGAGTATATGCGTACGTAGAGAGGAACCATTCACATATAGATACCTCAATTGGAGAAGACAACCCTGCCAAACGATGAGCGTCCATGTTGCATGAATTTGATGACAGCCATGGGTCCCTGAACAAGAGAATTTTGTCAGTTTAGCAAAGCCGTTACAAACTTTCTAAAGATTAATACTACATATGTATCCAGTTTGATAGTAGCAGAACATATAGTAAACTCTGGGCACTGCAGTGCTAGTATAATCATGCAGTTCTCTTCTTTGAGTTAACAACAGTTGGGCAATATATGCTAATATTACTACTATATATAGGTTGGAACATGGCAGACATGCACAAAATCTCCCCCAGTTAGCTTTATCTAAAGTGAGTAACAACAGTTGCTCGTGATGACCAGTTAGTTACATGACTCCTTTCTATGCAACACACTCTTAAAAGATGTTCCGGTTCGGTACAGTTGTGCTGTGAATGGCATAGAGAGTTGATCAGCAAGCTACTACCTTGAGAATTCAAGGGAAACAAAAGACTCAATTCGAGGGAAACAAAGACTCAAGCAAAGAACCTAATGCTTCATGACAAACAAAATAATGTGCATTTGCTAAATGGAGGGGGAAGCAGCACCCAACATATTTGGTGTGATGCCATTCTAGATTTTCCAAAATGCTTTACGCCAAAAAGGATTCCCAAGTACTAAATCTAGTAATATCATGCAGAGATGTAAGTACATATTAATTGTAGGTTTCAATGCTGATAGAGAGAAAACATGTTTGTACATGACCCACATGTTGGAGGCCACGAAACAGCTGGCTGTCCATTTCTTCTTTTTTTCATTAATTTGTGATTTCTCTCTTATCTGCAGGAAATAGTGCGCCCTTCCTTGACCACTACTCTATCAAGATAATACCTACTTACTACCAAATCCTTATAAAGTGCTTTTTTTCTTGATTGGAAATGTATAATTGTATATACAGTTAAACAGTAAGGAGCCACACTGGACTTTAAATGCCAATAAGATGATACTATATATCAATCATAAACATATTACTCTATGCACTAAGAGTTATGTATGAATAATATTTTTCTGACCATAAAGATATTTTTTCTAGTTTTTTAAATGGAGATAAATCAATATATAAGTTATAGTAATCTGGTCTCTTACACTCCTACTGTCCTAGAGTTCATGGAAAGAACACTGCTGCCGAATTGCATTGGCTTTGAAAAAAATTTACTTGTACTGTGAGTCAACATCACAACCTCTAATTAAGTCATATGTGATTATGTTCTTTTGTTCTTGTTAATAGTAAGTCAAGCATAGAATACGTCAAAGAAAGCATTGAATTAGTAGATAAATAGAACTAGCATTAAAAAAATTTAACAAACGGTGCATCGGTTTCTCTCCTTCACAAAATTAGTTGTATTGTGGATCCATGTTATGTTGTTCAGTACAATATGTTGATCATCAGCACAATTGCTGGTCTATAAGATTATAGTAGAATGTTCTATGGCTTCACAACTTCAATTCATTCACTCTGGTCGGTACAACAGTCCTATTTCCGCATTAATTAACTTGAGAAGCACCATGAATAGAAAAATTGAGAATCGAACTACCACCTGGCAATTAATTTTTGCCTAGAACAATTTTGAGAGAATGTACAACCACAAATTGTCAAAGGCTCAACGAAAAAAAAAGGAAAAAATGTGCATATCATTCTGAAGGAAAACAACATTGTCCTTCCTTTCAAAAAAGGCAGAGAAGGTGCCATTTGCTAACATAATTGTATTTTCACCAGATAGTGTACCTAATATAGTGGAGCCTTGCAATTAGAAATGTGAGGTACGGAAGCATTCTTTGACTTAAACGGCAATGAAAAAGGGGTGAGGTACCAAAAAATGAAGACCTTCAAATTCTCAACGGACTATTATTTTCACGCAAGGAAATGGATTATTCTAATAAACAACCAAGGTGCAGATAAAGGCATGAGCCATACGCCCATACTGGAGAGAGAGAGAGAGAGAGAGAGAGCTGTGCCATCAGAGAGGAAACTGACGGAAAAACCAATAAATCAAAGAATATAATGCAAGTATGACAAAAGAGGGGATGACAAGAAAGATGGAGCGGAGAAAGAGAAAAGCGAGTATGGCCAAAAGACAGGCTCACCTGTACTCCTACTTACTTCCAAGTTGCTCAGAAATCATGTTTTCTACTCAATCCCAGTCTTCGGTAAAAATGCCGAATCACAGAATTTTTTTTTTTTTTTTTTTAAACAAACTTCCGAGACAATCCCCAG
>JAKNSH010298395.1:0-10258 GCA_027790015.1 Cymbopogon flexuosus
TTTTTATTTGATAAATATTGTCTAATTATGGATTAATTAGGTTTAAAAGATTCGTCTCGTGATGTTCAATTAAACTGTGTAATTAGTTTTTGTTTTTACTTACATTTAATGCTCCATGCAAACGGCTAAAAATTAATATAATAGTGATGTAACAGAGAGAGTGTGAAATTTCTAGCAATCTAAACAAAGCCACGAGTAAAAAGATTCTCAGCTACTGTGAGTAGACTACTCAACGCGTTGGAACTTGGTGGCATTTACATCTCTCTCTCCTCCTCCACTCCAGACTAGAACGCGGCCGGAGCACCACAAGGCACCAATCCACCGGACCGGTCCACTCTCCAGTCCACGGTCCAGTGTCCACAGCACCACCCACAAGCACAGGTGCGCTGCGCCGCTGCCTCTCTTCTCCATCCATGCCATGGCGGTCGATGAGCCACCACCGAATCCCCACTCTGCCCCAACTTCACATGGCCCGCTATCGGAGGAAGATGATATGGCAATCGACGAGCCACAGCATGGCTCTGCCCCAACATCACACGGCCCTCCATTGTTGGAGGAGGAGGAGGATGTCAGGGTGATGGACCCACCACCTCCACCGAAGCCACGGGGCGGCGGCAGAGGTGCGGACACCCGTCAATGGTCGGCGGAGGTGGAGCAGATGAAGTCTTCGCTCGATCGCAAGAAGCTCCTCCAAATTTGCCGCCAGTTCGGCATCAGCGAGGTGAACTACACGGCGTTCTGCCCCGAGGATGGCTGGGGCCCCTGCAAGACGCCGCCGGAGGGCTCCGCCTGCGTCTACAAGGTCATGCTCGAGGTTGGCGTGCGCTTCCCGCTGCACGACTTGTACACAAAGATCCTCGGGCACTACCGCATCGCGCCCAGCCAGCTCACCCCGATGTCGTGGCGGTACCTGGTCGGCTTCGTGCTCGTCTGCGATGGCGCCGGCATCAAGCCGACGGTGCCTATCTTCCAGTACTACTTCAAGCTGAAAGCCACACCTGGGTCCAAGCTACGAGGATGGTACAGCTTCACGCCTCACCCGGGTCCAAGCTGTCCAAGCCGTCGGTTTTTCAGTGCTGCACCTGCCGATTGTTATAGCCGCAAGCTCGATGGATGGAAGAAGATGTTTTTCTTCCTAGAGTCACGCTCGGCGGAAACGGCATGGCGTTGTCCTACGAAATGGGGAAAGCCCAGCCAACACAGCCTCAAGGATCCGGTGCTCAAGGATGCTGCAAAGGAGAACATCAAGAAGCTGGAGCCACACACGGGCAAGAGTTTGCGGTCCTTGCTGTCCAAATGCGAGAAATTCCCAGTTCTCCTAGCACCGGTGAAAGACGGACCAACATCTCCCCGACGCAAGATGAGACCCGTGGCTAGCATCATTGATCCCCCTCCGGAGCAGCTACCCGTCGCCATGGCCTCGCCACCGCCACCGCCTCCGCCACCGGAGTCCATCACCCCTGAGCCTGACCCTGACGACAGCCCCGACCGCGACAGCCAGCGGCATTCCTTTTCGCAGATGTTAATGGATGCATCCGTGGCGGTGCGGAGGACCGAAACGGATCTCCGCAGAATCAAGGACGGACTACAGGAGGAGAAATCCAAGCATGCAGCAGATGTGGCTCGGTTCAACAAGGAACTTGGCGCAGCCAAAGCCGAGCACACGGCCCAAGTCGCCAAACTCTCGGCAGAGAAACGCCAATTGATGGAGAAGCTTAACGCGGAGAAAAGCAGGGCCAGCCAGTTGGCGGAGGATTTTCGCATGGCCGAAGCCAAGCACGCGGCCGAGGTGAAGGCTCTCAACGACGAGTGGCAGCGCAAGGTCACCACGGACGCGCGGCGCCAGAGCGGCGCCATCATCTGCGCGGCGCTGAGGGAGACGCGCAGCGCGGTGGTGAAGGCCATTGATGCCCAGTTGCTGGCAAACTACCCGTGCACCGAACCCGCGATCCAGACACCACCTCCAGGATTTCTTCCTCGTCAAGAGCTCCAAGCACCAGTGGCGCATGCTGCGTAAGCGGCTCTTCACTTCCTTGGGGGTTTTTTTTTTTGTTATAAACTCAAGATGAATTGCTCTGTTCTGCCCTGCCATACGTATTCATCACTATAGAATATGTCCACCGGTGATTAACTGTAGGGATTACTATATTCATTCATGCTCTTGAGAAAAAAAAAATCATGCGAAAACTATCTAAATTGCAATCTTATGTGTTTATCGCACAGCTTTCATCAGACGATGATGAAAAAAGAGGTGGAAGCTAGACAGGGCACGGAAGGGACCAAGCAGACCATGGAGGACCTCATGATGACTAGGTGCCCGAGCACCAAACTCGCGATCCTGACGCCTGAAGCACCCGAGCATCAGTGACAATTGTAGTGTAAGCGGATTAACTTTCTTGCTTTTGTTTTTCTTTATAAACTCAACTCAAAATGCAGTACTCTGTTGCTCTGTTATGCTCTGCTATTGTCTTCCTATGGCTATGTTCGGCAGCAGGTAGAAGCCACCATTGTTCCAGCTAATTCAAATCAAATCTAGTGTGCAATTTAACTGCTCAGCTGCATAGCAGCCGGCTGATAAATTTCTTGTTTTTCTTCCTTTTTCTTAAACTGAAAACGCATTGCTCTGTTGCTCTGTTATGCTCTTGTATACAAATATGTCTTCCTTGCTTGTTTTTCTCTGTAAGCGTATTTAACTTCCTTGCTTGTTTTTCCTTTCTTTTTAAAACGGTATTATGTATTGCACTGTTCTGCCCTTCCATATTCACTGTACAATATGTTATCCAGCGATCAACTGTAAATTATTATATTCATCCATGCTCTAGATTTTTGGGTAAAGTTAGTGTCTTGATTTTTCAAGGACAGACGATGTCCATGGCTTCATTAACTATAAGTTAGTTGTAAGGGGATATCAATCAGGCAGGGGCGGGCTATATGAAAAGGTTAGGAGCAAGGAAGCAAGAGGGAAGGGAGTCTTTCCATTGAAAGCATGAGTTTAGAAAGTTAAGCAAGTTCTTTTGTCAAAATGAATGAAATCCTAATACCTTCCCAGCCGAGACACCAAAGGCGCATTTCAAAGGATGAATTTTAAACTTATACTGCCTCATTCTCTCGAACACTTTCCTCAGATGAAGGAGATGTTGTTCCTCGGATTGGGCCATAATAACAATATCATCAATGTATACATGTTTACTGTGATGCATGAGCATATTGATCCTAGTCTTTCTGGATGTATTTTTTTTCTGAAACCAAAGTAGTATATGAACTTTTGTGACCTTTTTCAGTGACTATTCTAGTTATGATCTCTCTACCTTAGCACAATAGTTTTAGACATGATGTCTATCCCTTTTTCTTTTATGTTAGCATCAACATTTGTCTAATGTCATTTGAACGTTCCTAGGAGTGGGAGTGACCAAAGGCCTGGGAGAAGACAACAGGATGATGCGCACATGGAAGAACCCGAGGAAAATGACTGGAACAAGCCAGAAGTGTAAATTTATGGATGGTTTTAGTTGTGGTAGATAGACATTGGGCAAAAACGTGGCGCATCTTTGAAGCACGTAGAGATGTTGGTTTAGTTTGAACTATTAGTTCGGTTGACTTTTACATGCTCTAGAGACACAAGCTTGTTATAATATGTATTCTCACTTTTGATATCTTGAGCAAGTAGATTGAACTTCAGTTTGAACTATTAGTTTTGTCGAATTTTATATGCTCTAGAGACACAAGCTTGTTATGATATGTCTCACTTTTGCTCTCTCGAGCAAGTAGATTGGATTTCAGTTTAAACTATTAGTTCTGTCGATTTTTATATGCTCTAGAGAAACATGCTTGTTATGATATGTACTCTCACTTTTCTATCTTAAGCAAGTAGATTGGACAATTAAAAAATATTACCGCAACGAATATGTTATTTAAGTTGTTGACATTGTTCTAGTTCTAGAGGCCAGCTTGGTCAGCCGGTAATGGCTTCTTCTATATATACTCTTTCTTGTACGATATGCATACTCGTGCGTATTTGAGAAAAAAAAGCTTGTTTAGTTGCCATCGTTATCATGTATAGTGAAAGTGGGGCATGTATCTTTTTGTGCTTGTCTAACCTAAAAATATTTAGGGTCTGCTTGGTTCAATGCCAATTTTTGCCAAGTCAATTTAAAGGCGAGCCAAAATATGGGCACACAAATACTAGGGCAAGCTAATATTTTGAAAAATAAATGAAGGTTGGTGTCTGATTTTCTTCCAACAAGAGAGGAAAAATATTGTCTTGCCAAAATTTTGGAAAGTTTTGTCAAAACTTTGGCAACCAACCAATTGCATGCCAAATCTTAAAAACCTGCCTATATTTTGGCTTGGCAAAGATTGGCTAAGAACGAAGCAGGCCCTTAGTCATTTAATTTCACACTACCTTATAGCATTCCAGGATGCAATTATTTAAGTTCATATAAATTTAAACTTTGCCATTTAGATTTTAACTAACCAATCTTATTATTGACAAGTTCACAAGATCAAGGGACTACCGACCCAAACCCAGCCAAAAACCATATCACAAGGGGTGGGCACCCTGAACCATCAAAACACACACCTCCAAAAAAACCCAGCCAAAAACCATATCACAAGGGGTGGGCACCCTGAACCATATCATAAGGGGTGGGCACCCTGAACCATATCACAAGGGGTTCAAATCCTGGTTCTCGCACCTTTTTCTGGAATTTTCTCGGGATTTTCCGGCGCTACGCATTAAATGGTAGGCGACGTCCCGTCGACAGCGAGGCGCCTGTGGTGACTTCGTGAACTTGAAGATTTCCAGCCCAGTCCTTCGTAGGTGCTTATAGGGGTAGGGTTTGCGTACGTGTGTTCATAGGGGTGAGTGTGCATGTGTATTGGACATCTGCGTTGTACTGTGTAATCTCAAAAAAAAAAGAAAAGATATCAGCACTCGCCGTAGGGATCCAACATTGAGTGTAAAACGGATCGCATGCCCCCGCTGGCTAGCTGAACGCTGTTAATGGACACCTGTTGGCGTCAAGATGGGTCTCTCAACCAACACACCAGTGGACTTTGGACTCCCAAAAGGTTGCACATCAATCTACACGCAGCAAGATACGCAGCGTAATCGACACAATCGATCTATAGCCGATGTAGAGCTCGTTTTTGGCCGGAAAAGCTCCCGAACCACCTCCAGAAGGATCCGTCAAGAGGAAGCACGTGGAGGATCTCCTAGGACCAGCAAGGCCACCTAGGAAGCCAATAAATCTCGTGTTGAAACTTGCCGGATAGCAGGTTTAGAGGATTGAGAGGTAGAAGGTACGTAGGAGATAAGGGTTTAGCGTTGATTTTTGATCGATTGGTAGGTGATATTTCAATCGACCGTGATCCTCTGATATATATAGACGTTGTGGTCTTATCCTAATAGTAAACAACTCTAGATCGCGATCCTTAAGTTTTCTTACTCAATACGGTTGCCAAACCGATTTTAGTCGGTTTCCAGGGTAGTGTCGGCTTAGCCGACTAGGCAAGTGGGCTTAGCCGATTTTCACGGGGGCCAACCGGTTTAAAGAGCAGTAGGCCTAGCCGACTGACCCGGCTTAGCCGAGTCTGAGAATCGGCCGGGCCGACTTAGGCTGTGGCGTGATGTGTCAAGTCACCTTTTGCTTGATCTTTCCATCTTTTGATCATGCCACTTGACCCAATTATGTCCAGGATGTATATTACTTGCTCAAATTGCTTTTGACTTTCCTAGGACATTTTTGGGTGTCAACAACACCTTACCGTACATATTTGCATGGACAAACAGAGGTTAGAAAGGAGGGGTAAATTAAATTGGTTTACATATGAGGATTGAGGAATGCACAATCTATGTGAGCACCGTGGCAGGGTCAAGCATTGAGAGTCAAACTCATCGTATACTAGAAGAAGATTAGAAAAACACATGAAAATAAAGAGCATATGTATCAAACTGAAGAAAAGGATGCCTCATATTTTTGTCGATTCGTTTCTACCGTAATCTTGAGTTCAGATCATCACATGAATCTTCAGTGTTTTGATGGGAAGGAAATTATTTTGAGTAGACCAAAGAATTGATGAGAATTAAAAATGGAAAAATTTGACTGAAGCCAATGACTAAAACAACATATACGAACATGAGCTTTAATTCTATAGGAATCAAAGAAGTACATAATGGAGTGAAAAGTCGAAGGATTATCGGTCAGACTTACGTCCTAGAATGCCCATGAAAGGACTTGATTCTGAGTTTCAGGGCAACGATCCATCAAATTGCAAATCTTACCTCTGTAAATTTTACATAGAAACTTACATGTGTCCATACAGGGAGGGCATCACGTCCAATTTGTGTGAAACAAAGCTTTGGCAGATCTCAAGCCACTGTCTATTAAACCAGGTTTAAAAGTGCTTAAGGCACGTCAAGGCATCACATAAACTGCCTGGCCGCTGCCTGTCGACGATGAGCAGTTGCATCTGTAGCTTCTTATATTGGAAAAAAATGGCGAATTTGTGGCTTGATGGCAGCACGCTGCACGCCCATGTGGTACTTCGTTAGCACGCCAACATGGTTTAGTATCTTAAGTGTGATTAATTATAGATAAAAACAATTATTATTTATATTATCAAATAAATATTGTTGGATTCATTACGAAATGTATTTTTAATAAATTAATTTAAAATCATAAATAAATAATATTTGGTAGAAATTTGGTTAAACATGCACTATTTGTTTTTGGCACGGAACTCATGATTGTACATTTTCTTTATCTCCATCCTCATCTCCGTCACATGGTTTCGCTTTGGCAGGTTCCACGAGTTGTCCTCAATTTTTTGTCGTCGTGGTACTGTACCCTCTAGCCCTACTGAAGGACAGCAGAAAAAAACCACTTTGCTGGAGGGAAGAAAATAAAAAAAAAAGTCACAACACAAATAATAAAAAGCAGGAGGAAAATAATAAAAAGGAAGAAAATAATAAAAAAAAGTCAACACAAAATAAAGGTGGGAATGGCCATGTTTAGTGCCTTCAAAATTCTAAAAGTTTACAAGATTTCCTATCACATCAAATGTTCAGACGCATGAAAGAAGCAGTAAATGTAGATAAAAAATAACAAATTGCACAGTTTGATTGTAAATCACGAGACGAATCTTTTGAGTCTAGTTAGTCTATGATTGAAAATAATTATCAAATACAAACAAAAATACTTCCTCCATCCCAAAATAAGTGTCGTTCTCACTTCCCGAAAAACAAATACCGGCAATTATATATTAAAAAATATTAATACTTATGTTACATAATTAGTATCATCGGACATATCTTTGAATCTAGATTTTTATCAAATTTATTTGAATATATAAATGTTACATATATTTTCTAAAAATCGAATCAAACTTGCGGCACAAAAATCCAAAACAACACTTATTTTGGGACGAGTACTACGGTGCTTACAAATTTTTACGGGCGCATCTAAAGGAGGCCTTAATCGTAGATTTTTTTTTGACAATAAACACTAGTAAATTTATTAATTGCAGCAAACCGCTGCTATACAGGAGATGGACTCCCATGGTACAGAGTTTAGCGCCTCCTTGATGGGGCAATTGCTTACATGATTGTCATTCTTACAAAATATCTTGCCATTTGCATCAGAGACTAAAGCTCTTTGAAAAGCATGGGTTGCTAATGAATGAGCTGTCCCATTATCTTCTCTGCTTATCTTTAGGACTTCCCATTTGCAGCTTCGGACAGCATTAAGAAAGCTTTGAGTGGAATATCTAATGCTCCAATGAGGAGGCACATCAAAACTTGCTTCATTGAAGTAATTCATTAGGAGTTGATTATCAGTGATGAGGAATGTTTCTTTGATCCCTAGAATTGCATTGATGTTGGCTGCAAGTGCCATGGCTGAAGCCTCAGCCTGCAGCACTGAGCTTGCTTGACCTGTTCTTACCTTAATGAAGCATTTGAGATTTCTGCTAGAGTCGAGGAGAAAAACTCCTAGTCCAGCAGGTCTTTCATCATTTGAGGTGTTATCGGGCCATAGCGAGGCGTCAGTGTACCACTTTGGACCTGCAAGTAGATGAGGTAATGTGCAAGGAGAGGCATCAGTTTGGGGAGGCATTGAAGATAGCTTCAGGCGCCAGTTTGCTTCAGACTCCATATCGCCATCCACTGTAGAGACTTTGATGTCCGCCTCCACTGCGTTATGTACCTGTAAAACTGTCCATTTCTTTTTTTGAAAGCGAAGATCATTTCTAGCTTTCCACAAATACCAAGGAGTAGTCATGATTCTGTGAAAGTCAAGATCAGTAGTGTTCCTGTTGATAATGGCAGCAAGAATTTCCTGCTCAAGAGGCAATAAAGACGTTCGCAAAGGAGTTTTAGATGAAAACAAGACAACTCTTGCAAATTGGCAGTGAAAGAACAGGTGAGCATCATTTTCAATAGTATTGCATCTATCATAGTTTTTGCTAATTTTTGTAGAAAGGTTCCCTGCACGTGCACCTGTAGCAATAGCCCTCCTGATGATTCTCCACACAAAAGTCTTAATATTAGGGGGCATGAGTTTGTGTTTCCAAGCTCTTTCTAGAATGGCTAAAGCTTTAACAGTGATAGCTGTGGAGCCATGGGTGGGCATCTGAACCTGCATCTGAGAATTAAGAAAATGAAAAGCTTCTTTGGCTGAGCAAACTCCTTTTGTAGCTGGTTTCCATGTGATGATATCAGGTTTAGGAGAGTGGACTATTTGAGTGTTATAGATTATAGCAGCAACATGAGTGTAAAATTTGGGATATGAAATCAAGGTTCCAATGATGAGTGTTATTGTCCCAAAGATCAGAGATAGAGTTAGGCATATTTGGAACTGTTATTGGAAACTTTATGTGGTCATGAATTTGTTGCCAAATAGGACACCAAGGAGTGGACCATATACTAGAATGACCATTATGAACTTGGATAATGCAATTATCGACCAGAATCTTTTTGACTTGAAGAATAAATGACCAAAAAGAGAGGTTTGGTGGGAGTGTTGCCCTTACTCGTAGATTGGAACGCACTGCGGCGAGGCAGCTCCGGTTGCTCGCTCCCCATCCCTACTCTCTCCGTTCAAAAAATAAATACAATTTTTTTTTACTTCGACGATTCTGTTTGACTGTTCGTTTTATTAAAAAAATTTAATAAATATTATTTGTTTTGTTATGAATTGTTTTAGCGTTAGAGATATTTTTATAATCATTTATTTAATTTGTTATTTATATAAAAAATTAAATAAGACGAGTGTTCAAAGAGGAATCGTAGAAGTTAAAAAAATTATGTTTATTTTAGGACGAAGGGAGTACATGCTGATGAATGGGACAAGACCCTATGCCGACGTCCAATGACAGGCCGGGCCAGGCTCAGAGGTCCTCCGAGCTCAGGGCCTTGTTCTCTTTGAAAAAACTTGGAACTCGACACGGTAACAATTTCGTTTGTATTTGACAAATATTGTCTAATTATGGATTAATTAGGCTTAAAAGATTCGTCTCGCAAATTAGAGATAAACTGTGTAAATAATTATTTTTTTAACTATATTTAGTGCTCCATGCATACGGTCAAAGATTGATGTGACGGAAAGAGTGGAAAAATTTAAAATTTGGAGAACAAGGCCCAGCTCAAAGCACGCGCGGGGGATCTGACCATGCTTCTTTCACCTTCTTCTCCAATCCAAATCATTTCCTTTTTTTTTTTATTTCTTCTCCAATCCGAATCTTGGTGATGGGTTTGACTCGTCGAGGCTGGTGGCCCCCGGATTATTGCCTCTGACCCTTTTTTCCGTAGGAGGGCACCCGGCTGTCTGGTGTCTGCGTTCTTAATCTGGCCGTCTACACGTCGTCGGCGTTGCGTGCTCGCGACTACGCCGGATCCGACCGATCGAGACCGTGGGTGGCCTCCACGACGGACGTCGATCATCGGTGGGTGGCGCCTCCACGACACGTACTGTACTGGCGCGCACGTTTTCGTTTGGCCAAAGCCATCGCTAGAATTGGGTTGGGCTCACGTCGCCGGCTTGGCTTGCGAGTGATGAGGAATCCCTCTAGAGATATATAAAAGCCATACCATCGCATTTGCCTGCCCGGCCGGCCGCTCAAGCACCAACTCCAGCAAGTCTCTGCCGTGTGGTCTTCCGGACCGTGTTGGCACTACCGCTACGCCGCGCAAAGGCTTCAATGGCGCGCATCAGGATCATGTCCGCGCTCGCGCTGGTGGTGGCCGTCGCCGCGTGCGCCG
>JAKNSH010298843.1:0-11528 GCA_027790015.1 Cymbopogon flexuosus
GTGGCGAGGCATAACTTATTGTACATGGGTCATATAGAAAAAAATATTTTTGGTTGGTCTTTTCATGTGCATCTCTGAAATAAAACCGTGGCGTTAGCACGGGCATTATACTAGTGGTGTTATTCCTTCAGTGGTTAATAACGAGACTATTTCTGTGGTGACTTTGTCAAGTCAAATTCTTAAGATTTATTTCACGTGGTGGAGGGTCATTGCCCCTGCCAGCCTTCTTGGGCCATTGTCTTGTTAGGCGTGGTGGAGGGTCTTTTCTCTGTGGTTCGTGTCGTGTTGTATTTCATTGTATTTTGCCGTGCTTTCGACCACCTTCTTCTTAATGAAAATGACACGTAAAGTCGTGTTTGAGGAAAAAAAAGATTTATTTCACGTCAAATTCTTAAGATTTATTTCACGATTTAACAATGTTGTTCTTTTTCTTTCAGTGATAGATGATGTTGTTTGAAGTTGTTTTGTGCTAACGAGTATTTTCTAAACAATTTTACATATTTTTAAACAACATCACTAAAGGCTTTTTATGAGAACAACTTGTTGTGCTAACGTTGTCAACTCGCTTGGTCTTGCATGGCTTTTTGCATGGCTTTTCTCGAAATGGTTTCAAACAGGGGAAAAAAGCTCTAGCGATAGAGCTAAAACCAAAAAAAAAAAAATGTTTCACTAATGAAGCAGTGCTGTGACAAACTAGGTCTAAGTACACATTTTGTATTTCAATAAGTTAAACTAGTTTTAACTTTAGCTAAATTTATAGAAATTAGTTAAAGAAATGAATAGGAAAAGTTTTGAAGGGTGATTTTGTTACATAAATCCATATCGATAGGTTACACCGCAGGAAACTTGATTGTCAGAGCATAGCTTACTTCATACTTCCTCTTGTTCAAGTTATAAGATCTTTCTCTTACAGCAATAGTCAAACTTTATAATCTTTGACTAATAATTTAGCTCATATCTTTTATTATTGTAACATAAACTTGATATTATTAATTTGTAATCGAATGCACTATTTAATAATCATTTTATAATTATAAATAAACACTATAATATAAAATAAATAAATTGTTAAAGTATACCTTAGGAGACCGTGCTATGACATAAGACACCTTATAAACTAGACCCAAGAGAGGAGGTTTTTAGTTGTAGACTCTAGAGTGAACGAAAGGCTTCTAGAGCCGAGTATATGGAGTGTTAGATTGGTTACATTCGATTGTTATACGAAATGCGATGAGTCTTTAGGTGGGAAAATAAATAAAAACACGGTGTCGTGATGCTGACCTAAAGTAACCTTAATTTAGCCTAGAATTAACTACCCATTATTTAAACATAATTCAATGGTCTTTTTCTTCATATTTCTGAAATCATTCAAAGTATGAAGTTATAACATTTTGTAATACAAGACATATAGAGTTTTGTAGTTTCAAAGTAGATATAGCGGTATCTGTTACCATATTCTTAGATATAAGTTTGCATTGTGTCAATGTTCTGTTCAAGTAGTAGAGGTGGATAACTCAACTTTAGACCCACTGATATCTGTGTCATTGGTCAGATTTTTTTAATCAGATTTTTTCTTTAATGTGCCTCACAAGGACTAACATGGAGCTTGTTCCATAGGCGAGGGCATGACATTGACATTTGGCCATCGGCGCACGCGCTGTGATAACTAAAGTTGTAATCTCTTACCAAACCACGGCACATCATTTAGTTCAACACAAGAGAACTCTGCTAAACATCTTACTCCTGCACAAATGCACAGATCCAGTGATACAACACACAAGATTATTCATGAGCAGGAATTTACTCAATTTTTTTAGTAGTGGCAGTAGGGCAGCCCCTCAGTCATCTACCAGTCCACACTAACGATAAAAGGTACCATAAGTTGAGTCCATGAGCAGAATGACAGCTAGTTAAGAGTAATGCTTGCTGCGAATGATGTGCACCAGCATGGCAAGCCTCTCGTTCTTGATCGGCTCGAACAGGCAGATGTCCCCGTCCTCCAGGCTGCTGTCACGGACAAACTCGCGCCATTCTCCAGTGGCAAGCATCAGCCGGTTGTGCAAATCTGTGCGCCACGCCCTGCCCTGCCCCTGCCGACGGAGCGTCAGAGCCTGCTTCCCGTCTGGAAGATACTCAGCGGCATCGATGAAGTCCTGTATCACATTACAGGTACAAAGGGTAAAGCTCAACCAATACCAATGTACTGTCTATAGAACCCGAACTCGGGTTTTTGTGTGTGCATATACTTGAAGCATTTGGACTTACTAGGATGAAAGCTTCGTTGTTGTAGCCAAGAATTTTGTTATTCATGGTCGCCACAAAAATGGACACTTCAGCCTTGATGGCCATGGCTTTCTTTTGCACTGCCTTGTCCTGTGCTGGAGTTAAACAGGTGCCGCCCAGCACCACATAGCGAGGAGGCTTAGAACTAGAAGGCCCCCCACAGTCACTTAAAACGTGATGCCCTTGCTGCACAGCTTGATGCTTATGCAGGTCCAACGATCCAGAATTCTCACCTGCAAAAAGAATTCCGCATCATCTTCAAACAGAAGAAAAGGATGCAAAACAAATATGTTACATGCTAGACTCTAACAGTGGAAAGTGTCCATACGTCCTGATTTCTCCTGAACATGTGCAGTTGGTGCCACTCCTCTTTTTATATATGGCTGTTCATTAAGCCATGAGCATGTCCACCTGAGGAACGAGTGCTTGGCTCATGAAGCAGATGGACCATCACTCTGAAACCTTTTTCACTTGGCATCGGTTCAAACAGGCATATATCATTCTTGCGTAACTTGTTGTCACGGACGAAGTTTTGCCATCGCGTGGTTAGGATGTATCCACGTCCATCAGATCTAACATGGAGCCTGGGACACCACTTTTTCCCTCCTGGGCATTCAAGTGTGATGGGTTGGCTTTCTTGAGGAAAGTGTTGTGCTGCATAACCCTTACAAATGGCCTAATAGACAGGAAACCGATTTGTAAAGATTTAAATGAAAGGATGATCTTTTCCTCAAAAAAACGAAAGGATGATCTACAATAAACTTGATCCGTTCATTCAACTGAAAATAAAGAAAATGATAATGCTGATGTAGTGACACGTGAAAAAAATGTAATGTTTCAAAGTTCAATAAGAATTTTTTGAGAAAAGCAAGTTCAATAAGAATTTAAACATATCATATTTTACTTCAGTACCTAAACCACGAATGCAACATGACATGACCGAAAATGGATTGTGCTGAATTATTAAAAGCATGTAAATAAGAGACCACTTCAATGGCATAGAGTAACCCACTACACAAAAAAAGACCAGTGCACATTACCAGACTAGATCCAAGACTGACATTGCTCTTCTTCATTTGAATCACAAGGAAAGGAATTTCTGGTTGAACTTTCTTGACAAGAGCAACTATTTTCTCCTCTTGTTCTGCAGTCAGGTAGCACCGTGCCGACAAGACATAATTACGCTCTGAATATGCCTTGACATGATCTGACTGGATAGATTCGGAGCCAGATTGACTACCTTCTCCTGCTAATATATTATATTATATTGTAAAACCAACAACAATAAAATAAATATGATTCGAAAATACAAATAGCTCAGCAATTCAACCTGATTCCTCATACAGAGAGGATTTTGCAGCCTTCTTTGCTGTTTCCTTTTGGAAGCTTAAGCTTCCCCTCTTACCAGATCCACCCCTAGAACAAGTCGTTGCCTGAACTAAATAGACTGTAAATGTGGATCTTCTCCCAGCCATTGTTGGTAAAAAGAGGCAGATATCTCCCTCCTGCACATGATTGTCACGGACAAAGTCCTTCCACTGCCCCTTAAGCATGCAAATTTGTGAATCTCTTCCTCTGTAGAATTCAGGGTGCCATTTCTTGCTCTTGCCTGGCATCTGAAGAGTCACATTTGTGCTTTTAAGTGGAAAATGCTCAAGTGCATATCCCTTAGAAATAACCTGATTATATATGGAGCAAGATGTGAGGCTCTTGAAAGGCAACCAAGAATCCAGTTTCAATTGTCAAAGAAAAGAAAAGAAAATCCATTTGTTTAACAAGTGTTCAGAATGTTCCTGATAACTTGAAGATGGCCGAGTTCCTCTTATAACAGGAAGATAAATGCTCAGTAATACGAAATCAGCTATCAACAAAAAAGTTATTATTGAGATAAGTGGGTTACCACTAAACAGGATGAGTTGTGATCTTACCAGACGAGGACAAGGTGGTCGAACATAGCTCTTCCTCATGACTGCTACAAAAGCAGTGCTTTCAGGTTGAATTTCCTGGATAAGTGCAATTACTCTCTCCTCTTGTGCTTCAGATAAATTTGTTCTTCGTGACAAAACATAATGTTGCCTCAGAGGTGTCTGAAGATCATCCGACTCAGAAGATATGTTTTCAGATGGAATATCTTCTCCTGTACAAGTTCCGCAGAAGATTAGAGAATAAGTATCATAAAACTGAACTCAAATGTGTAAGTAACTTAATTAACATTAACCTGACTCCTCAGATGACGAGAATGTTCCAGCCATTTTTGCAATTTTCCCACGATGACAGGAGCTACCTTTCTGACACCTAACAAATCTTTCACTTGCTGATGATTCTGTGGTCTCATGATGAGATCTGCTTGAGATATCAACATAACCTACACTTCTTATGCCAGCACATGAAAACACTTTCTCGCAGCCATCAGTATCAAAGATCAAAACCTTGAAACAAGATCCCTCAACGTGATGGAACAGCAAGTAATCATTTTCTTTTATGTGATGGGACTCAACAAATTGCCCCCATCCATGTCGGAACACTACCTTGTTACAGTGCTCTGTAACTTCAACATTATATGAACCATGATTAGGGGACTCTAACTTGATGGTTCCTGACAACTTTCCAGCAAAATGCTTCAGAAATCTCTTTGGCACAACCTACAAGGGCAACAAGTACTGATGTAAACTGAGTCTATTCCTGTAACAGCCAGAGACATGTATAATGTAAAGTAAAATGTGCTCATTTTCTACAGTGAGGAATTGCTTCATAAATGCATGAGCTTACGTTTTAAACTAGCGCAGCACAAAACAAGAAAGGGTAGTACCCATTTCATGTATAAATTCAGCATTAGTAAAGATCGATCGTGGAAGAGAGCACCGTTAGAAGCTAATATCAATATATATTAATTATGTCCAAAAGAAACTGGTGCTGCACAGAATTAATGCAATTGTGGGGAATCTCGCAGAAATCCATAATACGTTCAGCATTATTACACACTATTGTGACTGGGTTTGCCAACCATGAGAGGTTTGTAAAGCTAAACAAGTTTTGATAGGCAACTATGTGTAAGGGATCGATGCAGATGATATTTAGTTTGTTCAGCAGTGTACAAGCGTGAAGGATCAAATACACGGAACAAATTAAATCTCTTACAAAGGGGCAAGCTGAAGCTTTTCCTCAGGTAGTATGATATGCATGTTCATTCTGCTTTTGTTTTAAGCTTGGATATGTCAAAGAAACACTAAAGTACTTGACGAAAGACGAGTCGAATTTAAATATATGCAGTTAGCAGTTTTGGCAATCTCGAATCAAGGATACCAAAGTACAAAATCAAGTATACGCATACTAATTTGAACGCAGTAATCATGTGACTTCAAAATGGAAAAAATACAATGTATGTGGGAACACGAGCAAGGATAGGAAACTTGTGAAGGCTTACCATGCTATGCTTAGAAGTGGTAGTTTGATTCTTTCCATCCAAATGGTCCAAGTATCTTTTGCAAGCATCACAAGGTGTCTGGATCCGTGAAGCACCACTCCCAGCCATGGCAACTGAATTTTGAATTGTTAAAATGATTATCAGATGCAACTTTCAATAAGAAAAAGAAGTAACTCTGTTTGTAGTGTACAGCAAGCAAAACAATCTCATAAGATAGGTAGTTTGGCTCCTTAAAGATGATTTTCTTGTAATTTACTCCTTTCTTCTTTGAAATCATTATGTGAGTTAGTGAGACAGTGTGTTACTTCAGTTTACTGAACCTAGAATTCTACAGTGAAGCATTCTTGCTTATGCTTCATTCAAGTTCAAGAAAACATATGAAAAATTGCATTACTGTAGCGTAGCATCCTGTAATCTAGGATCCTAAGTATAATATGCAGTACAACCTACAAAGAAATTCCCTCACAAAAACAAAAAGAAAAGAAATGGTTTGCTGTGCCATTATTGATGTATTTGCATGGTGCTTTTACCGCTCATCCTTTCTTACCGCTCAACAGAAAAGGGAAATAGCCTCACCTGTGCAGAGAAGCTGCACCGGAGAGGAGAGTAGTATGCAGTGCAGAGAACTGCAAGGCTACCGGTTATATATAGCCACATTGTCACAAGCCTACCTTCATCATCTTTTTTCCTTATTTGCGAATATAACTGTTGGAATGGATGGATACAAGCATCTTTGACAAACCAGGCATCTACCAAATGCAGAGGCAATCATATCTCTTTTGAATGAACTTCAAGGAACGGCATTTCACTGCATATTCTAACTCCCCGATACTGTTTCCAGTAAAAGATGACAGGGAATCTGCAGAGGCTTCATGACTTGTTCAAGCTAGCAACTGCGCAGACGCTTCAGTATTCAGATTCTTTTGGGAGATTCCCTGGACGGCTGAAATTATGCAGCAGAGTAGACATGACCCATGCCTGAGCCGTGAGCCTGACCATAGGCAAACGTGTAGCTAGAGGCCCTAGCTCCCTGCGCCGGCTGCCCCGTTCCGGCACGCGGGGGTGCATCCGCCGGCGGTGTTTTTGCTTCCACTCCAGGCCAACCGGGGGACGGGGTTAAATTTGTGCCGATGCAACCGGCGGCGGCATTCCAGCTTGTCACGAGCTTAGATAACTACTTTAACTACTGGCGGCACGCCGGCGGGATTGAGCTCGGCGGCGCAATTTCTGGTTGGACTGGATTTCTTTTTCCCTATTTTTTGAGCGGACGGTGTGATATTGGAGCTTGGAAGGCAGGAACAGGAAGGGAGAGACTCGAGAACTTTTCTTCTTCTTCTTCTCATCATTTTTGTTCGTTCTGGACGCCCCCCCTTCTAAATACAGTTGCAGACTCGAGCCAGCCCATATATACATATACGGCCCATGGCCCAACTCCACTATACTGATGCTGACGTAATACTAGCGAGCAAAATACTCAACCTGAAATATTGTTCATCGGGTCCACAAAGGAATCACCAAATAAAATATTGAAATTACTAGAGCTTCTACCCACCGCTCCATCAGAGAATTGGCCATATAAATTGGTCTCTAACTCCAACCGGAGATCAGCGACAACCATGGGTGAATTCCAGACTACAAACCAAGCAACGTACTAAGCTACTGTAATAGAGTTCAAGCCAGCAGAAACAACAATAACAGTAGGGGGCAACACTTCTACTTCAAACTAAAATTGCTCCCTGGAGATGATATGGACCCTCATGGTAAGCACCCCTTGGTTCTTCTTCAGTTCGAACAGACAGATATCTCCAACTCGCAGACCATTGTCATGAGCAAATCTGGGCCATCCTCCTTTAAGAAACCACCGTCTTCTACTGCTACGTAAGAACGACATTTTGGTCTCCCATGTCTTCCTCATGTACTGGAGCACCATCGTTTGCGCTCTATGTGGAAGATGTGGAGCAGCAAACTCTGACCCAAATTCCTGGTGGATTACAGACAGAACGATGGAAACATGTTACGATGATAGCTTCACTATCTTAGCTATTGAAACAAACCAATTCCTAGCATTAAAACTGGTGGCCTCTATATAGTTTATTGTTTCAAAATGAAGTTTTTGTGATGTAATAACAGATGGTTTGTGGCATGAAATCTGGTGAATAGATTGTGCCCCTTCATATGGAAAATGTCATGGCTACTTCAACAAATGACGTTAAGATGGAAAGAACCATAGTGTGAAAAAATATATAATTCAACAGAAGAAAGAAAGATAACTTACTATCACAGGGGCACAAGTGGCAGCAACATTGCTCTTCTTCATTACTACAACAAAAATGGGAACTTCGGACTCGATGGATCTCACTCTCTCTTCAACAATCCTTTTTTGGGATTGAGATAGATGTGTCTTAGATGGTACGATGTAAGAAGGCTCAGAAGGACCACCAGACTCGCTCTCCACAGATTTGTGAGAGGTTTCACACATGGCACCTTCTGGTGAAACATTTTCTCCTACAGATAATTTTAAACCACAAGAAATGAATAATCTGAAATGTACAGAATGTTGTTTTATTTCTTTTCTATAATACCATTTGTTGGCTCCTCCTCAATATGAACTGCACAAGGCTTCTTCGGACTTGATCTACCATGCCATGGGCCAACCCTTTCAAAACCAGTTGCACCCCATGAATGAGTTGCTGTTGCAGGAACTAGATAGACTGTGAATGCAGATCTTCTCCCTGCCTTTGTTGGAAAAAGGAGGCAGATATCTCCCTCATTCACATGATTGTCATGAACAAAGTCCAACCACTGCCCCCTAAGCATATATGGTCTTTTATCGTTTCCTTTGTAAAACTTGGGGTGCCACTTCTTGCTCTTGCCTGGCCTCTGAAGTGTGATATGCGAGCTTTCATGTGGGAAATATGCAAGTGCATATCCCTTAGAAATATCCTGATTGTAGACGGAACATGATGTGAGGCTCTTGAAAACCAAGAATACAGAAAATACAGTTTGAGTTGTCAAGAAAAGAAACAAAAATCACTTGTTTAACAAGTATTCAGAAGGTTCCTAAGAACTTTTTTTTTGTGAATAGGTTCCTGAGAACTCTAAGATGGCTGAATTCCCCTTATATATCAGGAGGATAAATTCTTATAAACACAAAATCAGCAATCAACAATGTTAATTTTGAGACAAGGGAGTTGACATCTAACATGATGGAGTTGTGATATTACCAGATAAGGACATGGTGTTTCAACATGTCTCTTCCTCATGACTGCTATAAAAGCAGTACTTTCTGGTTGAATTTCCTGGATAAGTGCAATTACTCTCTTCTCTTGTGCTTCAGATAGAAAGCTTCTTTTTGACAAAACATAATCTTGCCTGAGGGGTGTCTGAAAATTATCCGACTCAAGAGATGTTTTTTCAGATGGAATGTCTTCTCCTGTGAAAAAATCACAGAAGATTTACATAATAAAGTAACATTTCAAGTCATATGTTCAAGTAATTTGATTAACAGTATACCTGACTCAGACGATGAGGATGTTTCACTTGCTGATGATTCTTGAGTCTCGTGATGAGAGTTGCTTGAAGTATCAACATATTCACTTCTACCATGAAATCTTGGGGTGCTTCTTATGCCAGCACAGGGAAACACTTTTTCACAGCCATCAGAATCGAGGATCAAAACCTCAAACCAAGATTTATCAATGTGACGAAACAGCAAGTAGTCATTCTCTTCTATGTGGTTGGAATCAACAAATTTGCCCCATCCGTGGCAGAACACAACCTTATTAAAGCGCTTTGTAACTCTAACATCATATCGACCACGATTAGGGGATTCTAACTTGATAGTTCCAGACAAGTTCCCATCAAAATGCTTCAGAAATCTCTTTGGCACGACCTGCAGTAACAATTGGAGAAACCGAAGAAGTACTAATGTAAACAGAGCTATTACTGTAACAGCCAGATAAATAACATAAATATGATGTAAGGTAAGATGTATTAATTTTCTACGGCCACGAAATGCATTCACATTTAAACTAGCAGCACAACACCAGAAATCGTATACTCATGCCATGTGAAAAATCAGCAATAGTAAAGATCAATTTTTGGTACAGAGCAACGTCGGTAGCTAATATGAATAATTACTTATGTCAAAGAAAATGCTGGTATTGTTCAAATTATCGAAGGGTAGTTACTTTCATCGTGGGAAAACTGACAGGAATCAATAATAAGCTCTGCATTATTATTACATATTATTCTGACAAAGGATTTGCCAGCCATGAGAAGTTTGTAATACTAAGTATAAATGTGCATTGTTTATTATGCAGATGTTATTTACTTTATTCAGCAGTGACCAGTGATAGTCTGTCATTCTGTTCTTCAGATTGTATGCATGAAAGAAACTAAATCACTTAAAAGGGAAAATAAGGGGACATACAAGTCTGTTATTCTGTTGTTTTAAGGTGTGGACATATCACAGAAACACTGAACGAATAGATGAACCACAGCAATTTGGATTATGTTCAGTTAGCAGCTCTGGTTACCTCTGATCAAGTATACCAAGGTACTAAACTAGAGCCAGCATCTATCTACTTACTATTTCCAACAAAACAATCATGTCAAAGAACATGGGAAATACAATATATGTAGAAACAAGAGCAAGATATCAAACTTCTGAAAGGCTTACCATGCTATGCTTAGAATTGGCTGTCATACGCCTGAGGAAGTAGCTCATATTTTGCTTCTTTTCATCCAGATGGTCCAAGTACCTTTTGCAACAATCACAAGGTTTTTTCGATCGGGAACCACCACTTCTAGCCATGACAACAACTGAAATTTGAATTTAGCAGGGAAATTAGAAGCATTTTCAATCAAAAAGTAAAAAATGCTGTGATGCACCAGAAGCAAAATGAAATCACACAAAAACCTTGCCTCTCTAACGCTTCCCTTCTACTTGAGCTAGATCCCTATTATTGAATCAGTGGTAGTTTTCTTATGCTTCTTTCAACAACACAAACAAAAAGCATTATGCTAATATGCTGCCAGCAATCTAGCATCCAAAGTATAATATAACACTATGCTGCTACAAATCTGTAATAGACATAAAATCAACTAAAACTTATCATGCAAAGGCTGAAGATCAGAACAGCTCTTGGTTCTTACACTTTGCTGTTACTCAAGAGAAAGGGGAGATGGGTTTACCTTCCTGAAGAAGCTCAGCCAGAAAATAGTGATACGAAGAAGAAACCTCAAGTCTTCTCATACGGTACATATAGAGACGCTAGCCAGCCTTCATAATTGCATAGTAGACAGTAAACAGAAGTGATGGATGGATGCACTCTGCTCTCTGCATCATGAAGCATCTTTTCGAAACAAGGCATCCAGGCAGAGGCAATGATATCTCTTTTGAACGGAACTTCGTGGAATGACTGAATGACAGTTCAGTAGAATATATACAGTACTCCCTCCGTACAAAAAACAACGTCGTTATGGGATACGTGCCAGTGAAACTTTCTCAACTTTGACTAAGTTTGTAGAAAATATGTGTAATATTTATATTTCCACATAAATTTGTTAAAAAACTAGACTTCAAGGTCTTTTCAATGGTACCAATTACTTAGCATAAATATTTATATATTTTAATATATAATTGTCGGCATTTTGAAAACGTGGTTTTCTCGGGAAGTGAGAATGACATTTATTTTGGGACGGAGGGAGTACTCTAGAAGGCATCCAGTGGTAGTAGAAATCTCATTATCTCAGGCCTTGTTTAGATCCCAAATTTTGGGTGACCAAAATCACTGTTACAGCACTGTAGAGTACTGTA